>JAIPRL010004491.1:0-37715 GCA_025469235.1 Pemphigus obesinymphae | reverse complement strand
ACTTAATCGCAGTATTATAGCGGAAGATTAGTGATACATATAAGTAGGTACATTTTAAATAAAATATGTAAATAGGTTCCTACCTATACTACAGATTTCAAAAACAGATCAATCGTTTAGAATTTTTCACTATAGTTGCAGAATAGGAAATATTTATCGTCTATTTATTAAATAAATATTGGGTCCGTAGATTTATTAATAAATAATATTATTCAAATATAAGCAAGGGGGCCAAAATTAGCCAAGGGCCCAGTCCGCGATCGCGGTCTAGCGGTCCGGGCCAGTCCGACCCTGAGCATTCCTCTTTCAAAAGAACTGAACACTTTTCCTTTTAAATGAATAATCGAGGAAGTTGTAGATGTAGACCAAAATTTAGTTTCATATAATTTTTCAATAAATATTTTTATAAATTATTGATAAATGGTCAAATTTTGAAAATTTTCTTTTGTTAATGACACGTAAATTTATCAGTGCTACTGTAATTAATGTGTACATTTCAAGTTTCTGACATTATTAATTTCTGATTTATAAAAATGTTTGGTCATTTTTGGTATAGATTTCTAAAGAAAACTACCTATTGATAATAGGTATCAGGTATGCTTGAAAATCAAAAATTGATTTCTTTAAAGTATCAACTACAATAAATTTCTTACCAGATAGCTTATACCCCCATTAAAATCCTTTTACCTAAACTAAAATGCGAATAAAAACGACTATACGACATCGGAAAATCCAAAACCTAGTGATCAGTGATATAGAAATAGAACGTAAATCGCCATTCCACTAATAAAATTAAATATAAACAACTATCTAAAATAACTGAAAGATTTCGCCATCCTTTTAGGTTTTAGCCATTCACGGATAATGAAGATTATTTATTACCTACCTATATGATATTAATATGACTATAGTATGATAATATATGATATAATGAGATCAACTATTCCAAATTTTATATCATGATTTTTATCTAAAAACCTATTATGCGATAAGGACAAAAAACATTCGTTTTTGTATTTTCACGATTTATCCAAAAAATTTGACAATTAAAAAAATTTTAAATGAAAACTTAAACAGACACTGCGTTCCCTGCGTTCCTCAATAAATAAATTAATGGGTACGCTGTAAAACACAAAAAAAAAAAAAATTAAGAGTAGCTCCGTCTCTCTGCGTCCCTCCCCAAAATTCACCACTGGTCCTTATCATACAGGACGGTAGGGTATACGTCACACGCACAAAATAGAACAAACGATATAGTTTCGATATCATTTTGATTTCGTTTCGTATATTATTGTTATCATTGATCTTCTTATACGTACACATATAAAACAATGTCGTTACATTATTTTTTGTTTCTCGTCCGACACCACAACGGTAGTTTTACAGTGTAGGAGCTCCTCCTAATAGTTACCTCCTTTCCCTTGCCCGCCTAGAGAACCGGTAATTAATATCCTTTTCGCCCATCGATAATACCAATAATAAACGTATATTATTAATACGGACGTGTGTGTATAATTTAAACACATGGGTCGTGTGGGTTTTAAAATAATAATAATCAATGGCCATTAGCCGTGAACGGTTTGTCGAAAAAAAACCAACAACAACTGCATATGTATAATATATATATATATATATATACTTACAAGGCGGACATGATGTAATCTCAGGAATGTCGCTGCCCGATCGCCATTGATACGCCGTGTTTTATTTCATTAATATTCGAGTATATTATATTATAATTTATAACGATGACCTGTATGACCACCGCCACCACAATAAGAGCGGCAGGATCAAGAATTAGAAGGAGGGAAACAATATATTATGTACACATATACCTATATACGTTCCTTATCCTTATGCCGCGCGAGGTTTTGATCCTTTTATAAATAAATTTTCGAATTTTCATACACGCGCGACATCGAATATAAAAAGAGGTATACACAAAAAAAAAAAATCACGACACACATGACTATATTATTCATATGCACTATATATATATATATATGTATATAGTGTATACTGCAGAGGGATTTAAGTTTCATATGATTCAGCAAATTTTCTCACGAAAATATTTCAAATAGATAAAAGTGTAGATTATTGTATGAGAGGACCTAATGTGTTATAACGGTAATCGGTACAATAATGGAGACGAAAAAAATTGTATGTATCTACGCACATGGTTATGAGTTGGCCGTGGACAATTACACTAACGGTAAAAATGGCCAAGTGTAAAACTCCCCAAAATTTTATCGAAAATAATAAAAAGTTATATAAAAATCCAAAATATCAATAGAACGACTACGTAAAGTATATATTTAGTACGTCCGGTCATCTCATAATATACGCATGTGAAACGTAGCAGACAGCAAAAGACGATTAGAAGAAGCCGTGTTCGAGAGAAAATCTATAAGAAGAATACATGGGTCTCAAAAGAATGAACAAGCATAATATATATGAAATATGATCAAATTCTGAATTGAAATAACTATTAGAAATAATAAAATAAAGAAAATAAGATGGTTCGATGCATTGAAAATATACCTCCACTTTCTGCGAGTTGATGATCCTAAACAAGTGGCTAACAATCGTTAAGAATGGAGGAGCTTGTGTATAGGAGCGATAATGGACCTTAATGGACTCTAATAAGCTGAAGAAGACAAAGAAGAATATAAGGTTATCTGCTGTAGTTATCAATAACAGTTTTATAAATTAATAACGAACTACCTATTTAAAAAAAAAAAATCATATTGCTCTGTAGTAAAATGTACAAAATGGTAATATATGAATGTTTTCTTTATAATTATCCTATTAATCGTAAAACTTTATTTTTTAAATTTTGAGCAAAGTGAATAATGTATATTGGTTTTACATTGATGTATTATATTTTTTTTTGTTTGTATAATTGAAAATCTCTAGTAAGAGTACTCGAAATATTTCAAGTGCAACCATTTTCCAGTAAAAAATTGATCTAGTTAGTCCTACTTTAAATAAATCATTTTTTGATTTTCGAATATAATATAATAAATATAAGAAATCACAATAATGTACATTTAATATTTGTATAAAGTATAAAATACAGATTTTATCATTGGCCTAATTTTTTAGCGACACATTATATGCTTGGTATAGAGAGAGATTTTTAATTTTTTTTAAATCAAATGAGGACGTTTAATTTTAGGTTTCTAAAATCTAAACACAAGTTTAGACACTTTATATCACCATTGTGTTCATGGTTAATATAAGATACAGTTACGGTTATTAATATCGTTACCAGAGATATATACATATTATTCGTTTTATAGTCATATAAGGATGGCATGCATATAACTGGCGTTCCATATAGCAAAAATAAATGCGTTTGTGGGCCTGATGAAATGTCTAAAACTGTCAAGAGCTCCGATGAGCTTTACCTTAAAAATATATTTTTAACCACTAAATTTAAATATAATATTTTTCATTTAAACAGTAGGGGTTCTCATATTTTGTTTTAGTCGTTCATCAAAACATTTCCTACAAAACGCCGTTCATAAATCTTCCAAACTTTATAGTTTATGTTGGGTTTATGGAATTCATACATTCGTATGATTCTATTTCGAATGTTTATTATAAAATAAAATCGCTATTAACGTGAAATTCCAAAATGTAAATAATTCTGTATAATATATTACAGTAACTGCACGCATGTTTGTTCTACACAACTATAATACGAGCAAATACACGAGTCGAACCAGCCGTTACACTACATTTTTTTTTGAAAATTGTAGTTTATATGTTTATTATTTGTATTTATGTGTCAAGGACAGTTTGTTGTCGCAGTCAATCTAGGTTGATTCGTATAAATTCTAATGAAATACGATTACGAGAATACATCGTACATTTGTCCAACCGACCGGATTGCTTATTACATAGCACGCAAGACACACATAGTATATAAGTACAAATATATCTACACTTCCGCCAGAAATAGTACACGAGATTTAGTAGGGACAACTAAATTTATAGGTAATTTATAAGATACATTTATAGGTATTTATTATAAATTGTCAGTAGTTTTGTCCAAGTTTGGACTTTTTTCTAAAAAGTATTTAAAAAAAAAATTGAAACAAATCGCGTAATGATATGAATTAGTTATATTAAGGACGGATTCAAAATAAAGATTTTTTTTTTATTTAGATGGGGGAACAATAATTTAAAAAAAACTATAAATTACATAAACATTTTCCACGCAACTTTTTTGGATAATACAAAATAATCATATATATATGATATAATATAAATACGTAAATATATACGTTCTTTATTTAATAATAACAAAAGCTGGTTAGTAGGGGGTGGAAGAAATCCACTTGTCGTACGACAGATACTGGTACTTATAGTATATAGAAATATTGAATTTGAGAGCAATGATAAATTATTTATTTCGAAAAGACGATTCTGAACGATCTATCCATTATTTTCTGAAATTGACAGTTATTTTCGGTAGATAGTTTTTAAATTTGCATTTTGAAAATTCCAACTATAATATATTTTTTATTAAAAAGATTTTTATCCCACATATCCAACTTCACTCCTGTATAAAAAGTATATACATGCAAAACAAAATAATTTTAATTTTTAATTTTTATAATGATTAATTTTAATAATTTATAATGAAAATTTTTCCAATTTTAACCATACCATGCCAGTATAGTTCTATAATAAATAATTAGTATATATATCAAGTTTCCAGCATTTATCAATTAAAAAACATTAACCAGAATAGATTATCTATCGGAGACCTTTTTACTCGAAAACTGCGTTTACTCTACTATTTTCACTCGAAAAACTGTATTCACAAAAAAATTTTAAAAATCTCATCATCATTGTATAACCAATATTATATTCCTCGCTATGCTCAGAAACTAAAATAAACTTATACATTAGTATACAGTATCTAATATTAGTTCTCATCTATGTTAATAAATAATAGGGTTTTTTCTTAAATTATTGCAATATAGGCTTATTAAATTAAACGAAATAAATGACTTCTTGGCCTCTCCTACTACCAGATATGATAATATATAAAAAATATAAATAATATATAATATATAAATTGAAAATATTTTTTTATAAGAATTAAAAATATTATTCAAATTGAATAAATAGCTTGGCATAAAATATACAATTTTGCACGTCACTTATATTATAAATAATACAGGAAATGATGAAATAAAGATTTATATAGTATAATAGTACATACCTATTATATTATTAAAAAGTTCTACAAAAAAATATTAACAATATAACTTTGGGCAATATTACGATTAAATTATATTTTGTTCATGATTATTTCTTTACAATTAATTGTTTAATAACATGTATAATTAACTATTTTCTTTTTTTGTTCAATTGAAATAACAATGTATTACATTAATATTATAAATTATAAATAAAAAAATAATTTCTCAGGTTAAATAAAATATTCTGTAATACATGATAGTGTTTAAAATTAATTGTACTTCTATACAAGTTTTATCTCGCTACACGATTTTTTTAAACAATATGCAGACATAAAAAAAACTGAAACAAACTTTTTTCCTTTCATCATAACTAATATAATATGATATCAATTATAATAAATAACAAAAAATATTAATTTCTGAAAGTTGTAATTTAATCTTGCGTAATGTACGATAATGCCACATAAGATAATAAAATTTGTAAAAATAAAAATGAAAATGAAAAACACGAATAATATGTAAACATTTTATTATAAAGACATAATAATATAAAACAGTGACCAAACAAGAAAATTGGTTTAGTTTTATTCAGTGTACTGTGTGTATATTTGATTAATTTTGAGACATTGAATGTAATATTGTGATTGTTGTTTTATTACACAACAACGATATTATACTTTTCCAATATATATATATATATATATTAATATGAATCCGTAATAAAAATATATTAGAATAAAATATGTCAATGTATGACTTCCTGGTTCAAAGAGCTATAAGCTCATAAAACCGATTTAGTAATTATTAAACTGATAGATAATAAAGGTAGATATATATAGCACCAATAAACATTTTGTAATGTTAAACATTTGATGTAATGCTAATAGTTGCTAATGTATTGCTAAACGTTGAATGTTTAATAATAAACATTTGATGTAACGTTAATAGTTGAATGTTCAAGAATAAACGTTTAATAAACATTAAATGAATGTAAAATAATTAAATATTGAGTTTAACAAAAGGGAAGACGTATCTAAAACCACGAAAAGATAGGTCCACTTCTCGGCTACCTGGAACAAAGGTCTTTTGGAATTGAGCGTTAATTGCCCGTGGAATAGAATATGACAATATAGACACGGCGAATAAAGGGACATTTTTGAATCGTAATTTAATAGTAGTCAAATCGTACTCGATCTGATGTTAAAATGTGTTATACATATATATAACATACTTAAAGTTATTTTTTGGTATTCTCCCATTCCTGCATCTATATACGGGCACATATGTACAGGGGCTTTAAGCTAAAGGGGGGGGGATAGACCACACCTTAAGGCACTAGGTTTACTTTCCCTTGAATTGTGATCAATCCAAAATTCGATTTTGTACTACCCAAAAAAGTGACTTTTAGTATGTTATATACATAGTAAATATACCTTAGTGTACAACACATTTTGCTACCGGTCCGAACTCGTTCTGACCGCAATTGAATGCGCTGCGGCGATTCAAAAAATTTCTCCTCTGCCGTGCCTGTAATCGTGTACCATTACTGGATCATTTATATGTACCCACAATTCCGACTACATTTGTATCATTGGAGTGTAGTTCAGTCGGTTAAGCGTAAGTACATAAACTATTAAGTAGGTAAGTGATGGTCGGAGGTTGAAATCCAATCGCCAGAATTAAGATTTATTGCAAAATTTACAGAAAAAAAAAAAAACACGTTCCGATAAGGTAGAACAATAATAAGATAGAGGAGATGAAGAATACAATGAAAATGCATGGTTGTTTGCAAGTTTTTTTTTTTAGGGGGATGAGTTCAGGACAACGGTTTTATGTTTCATTGAACCTTGCCATGCAATGTTGTATGAACCTTCAAAAATTTTTCAAATAAAGGTGATGAAAGGCTTAGCAACATTCGATCAAACCAAATTTAATGTTTATTAAATGTTAAACATTACATTTAAAGGTTGCATACAAGGTTTAATAAATGTTTAAATGTTTATTGAGACTATTATATTATTATTATTATTATTATTATTGTAAAACATCACATTACAAATTGAATGAATTAAGTCATATAATATATGGGAATCATTTTTCACAATGTACATATATTATGTTCTGATGGTCAATAAAACGTTGAAATGATAAAAAAGTGATTTTTTTTCATACTTCAATAATCTTCGAGTATTTTATCAGTTTGTATATTATAATTTTGTCCCCTTTTTAAACCGAATCCAACGATAAAAATATAATAATTTCAAGTTATAGCAAAATTATAACCATCATAAACATATATATATATATATATTCGTTATATGTTACACATATTACATTTAAGTGTACAAAAATCATGTATATAGGTATTAAAATGGCGAAAGATACCTATATAATAACATACGTTTCTCGGAACGAAATAATATTTTTTAAGTCGTATAGTATAGGTATCTCTATTTAGATCAGAAGTACGGCCTGCATATTTTATGCTCATTTATTATAATATCTTTGCAATGAAATGTTATATATACATGAAATTGAAGTGCTCATTACATGCATGGAAAAAAAAAGAAATCAACCGTATTACGAAAAAACTATATATACACTTCAGAGAAACCCCTAATTTTTCTCGTCGAAAGACTACAAAAGATCGTGGTTAAACACAAAGGTGGATTTTGAAAGTCCTGAATAGGGGGTGAGAGTAACTTTTTCAAAATAATCGTTATCTCCCCCCCTCTTCCATTTATACCCGTTATTGGTCAAGCAAAGATTAAAATGTATAATATAATATAATAATATATAGCATTATAGGTAACGTACGCAATCGTACTATATAACTTCGGCGGTGTGTTTTGTTAAAATTCGTTTACATTTTGTAATTCGATCGCAAATTTACATTCACACCCCAATATTAGAGTCTGGCGCACTAAATCCGAATGACTTATACGCACTTATTACTATTATAATAATATATTTTTGTCGTGCGAGTTATTATAATATATTTTTCGAAGCGGTCTACGCGGTGTGGTGAAAAATGCAAATATAGTGAAATTTTTTACAATCAATGAGAACAAAACAACTGTAAATATACGATTAGCATAGGGCATCTATATACTTTATAGTTTATACTATATGTATATTTTGAGGTATCTACTGGGCCCACGGACTAGCGTTTGGAACCTGTCCATATCTTTCGCGGGTGGCGAATACCGATTTCGGAAGTATGTATGGCAAAAAAAAAAAAAAAAACATTTGATAGCGATCACGAAGGTCCTTTCGTATGTTATATACATTTTTTACGTGATTAATATCTCCCCCCACCCCTCATTTGGCCAAGGGAATATTGTCTTTGTGCAGCACAGGCCGCCAACTGAATTTGCGCAGTAAATAAATATAATTGTGAACGGCATACAATAGTGTCTGCGTTTTCGTAATGGAACTTCCGATTCATAAAACAATGGATAAGTAGCACATGGATATGGAAACACACATACGGCACTGTTTAATGTAGTAAAAACCAAACAGTTTACCTTAAACGCCGAACAACAATTTAATGGACATATTAGTGTAGTAAAGTATTCGAGTAAAATCATTTAAATACTTTTTAAATTATTCGAATACATACATTAAATACTTTTGTAAAATTTTAGCTCAATGAGTTTAGCATATTTCACACGAAAAATAAATACTTTTAAATAGATATTTATTGATATAATTATATAATTAAAAGGTACCTATAACCATTTTCACCATAAGATTCAAAGATGTTTTTTACAGATATTTATAATATAACATTTTACGTTGTTGTATATAAATTGATATTTGCGTTATTGATAAAATATTTAAAAGACAACTATTTTACTAGAAAATATTTATTGACTAATAATTGTAAATATATAATATAATATATATGTAGGTACCTATATTACATATGGGTTATGTACTATAAATCCTTTTCTCAATAATGAACAAATTATTTAAAAAAATGTAATAAGTATTTAGTTACTTTTGATAGTTATCAATACTTAAAAAATAGCATAAAAGATTTATGAGCTTATACGACTAAATTGGTATGTAGATATAAACAAAAAATCGAGGCGAAAGACACCGTTTCAAAAAGTAAAAAAAACGTATCGAAAATGTAAAATATTTAGTTAATCATGTTTAATTTGATACTTTATTTATATATATATTACAGACATTTTTGTGTGTGTATATATATATAATATTTTAATAATTTTAATTTACTATTATATGTATAGGTACTTAATTGTGTTTAAAATTTAATTGTAAAAATTAAATTACTATACCCTTGAAAAACTTTAAAAAATATGGCTAGGGTTAGGGATCATTATGAGGGGTGTGTTGGTAGTGGCGGTATTGAGATAGGATGCGAGGATTAAGAAGTCTATTGTTTGTACCTAGCAATTCACTATAATATAAGAATAGCATATTATTTCATGTTCTAATAAATTGTATAAATCGCATAGGTAACTTATATAAAATGGTTACGATAAAAAAATATTTAAATGTATTTGAATGCTTTTGATATGTACTGTATTTCTATTTAAATATTATTTTCCCCAAAATACTTAAAAAAATATATTAGTATTTGATCTTGAATGCTTTTTAAAAGTATTTTCTACAAACACTACTGCTTAATGGTCATATAGATAAATAATGCGTGACCACCTATCGCGCTGGAAGAATTCGTATTTTTCCATAAAGCGAACGAAAAAATCCACAAACAATATTCATAAGGTAATAACCTACTATATATTATATGGTTACGAAAAAGTTTGTTATTTTTATTGTATATAATAAACAGATTGATATACGAATAGATAAACGAAATTAAATTACCGTAATAATCATATGTATGCGTTATACTAATATACCGCCGCAGATTGATTGGATATAAAACCTCGTCGCACATGTATAGAGACAGCTGTTATATTATAATAATATATAATATAGTATACACCTGTGTCCTAATTTCTTTCGACAACAATATACACGATATTGTTCCTAGGTCTATATATGCACTGCATGATATGTATATATTATTATGGTTAAAAAAACCGTGATTAGGGGAGGGGTAACTGCGCAATTATCAATATAATTTAATATTATAATACATACAGCGTCCCCCGAAAATGATTGAATTTCGTGGGGAATTTGTTATTTTTTTTGGTTTGAACGGTTTAACAAAGGGCCACTTGTCATAATTTATGTTGATTAGTGTATTTAAGTTTAACTGCGACGTGTAATTAACCTAATGTTAACACTAAATATATATTCCAGCGTGTTGTCTCGTGCGACTAGATAGTAATTTTATGTTGATTGATAAACTATAAAATATGCTATAATATATACACACTATAATGACACCTTATTATAATCGGAACAATATATTGTGTATTACACTGTTTAGGCAATGATGGGTATATTTTTCACGCGATATTTTACCCACACCTTTGATAAACCAAGGTTTGTGCTGAAAATAAATCATGTCATTTACTGCTTATATATTGACTTATATTGTCAAGGCAACCCTTCAAAATACTACGTTTGCGCGCTTTGAGTCACCGGTATATTATTTATCATAGAAGATAGTGCACTTTAAAATGCATATACACATTGTAATGACAATTTACACATCATGTGTAATATGGAATTACGGGTTTAGTTAAATATTGACTAGCGTTAATAATGTGATTATATTTTTCGGATATATACTAATATAGACAGTGGCGTATTTTGAAGAGGGGGCTGGGGGGAGGAATTGCCCCAGGATGACGTTTTTGGAGGCAGCAAATATTAAAGAGGTTTTCATACTTTTAATATTACCACACATTGTTACATTGTTGGTTGAAAAAAATATAGAATTTGGGTTGAAAATAGTTAGACTTTTTTTTTTTTTGCTTATTTTTACGTTTCGGAATATTAATTATAAATTTAGATGAAAAATAATTAATGACCTTTTTTTTTTGAGGGCACCAAAATTTTGTTGTGTACCTAGAGCAACCAAATTATAAATACGCCACTGTCTATAGATACTACCTAATATACTTGATATATACTAATATATAGGAGAAGATTATTAAATGTAAATATGGACTGACTATATACAGATGAGTAAAATATACCAAATACAATTATTGAAATACTTAAGGTACCTATATATAATATCAAATATGTAAAAATTCACTGTAGTTGATCCAAATCGTTGTGGTATATTATTTTAAAAGTATTCAGAGAATGTCGATTAATTAATTATTATAGTAGGTATCTATCTTTAGTAAGGTGTAATTATTAAAACTAATGTTCTGTTATAACACTATATAATATATAATCGGTTTTCGGAGTAATTTAAAGTATTTATTAAAATAAATTTGTACAAGTAATATTCGTTCTTTGATAGTAGGTACCCATGTACACTCGTAGTGCATTCTTTTTTTTTTTTAATTTATCGCTATAACTAAATATAGAAAGTACCTACATTAGATAATGTTTTATTGACATATTATTATTATTTATCATACTAGTTTGATCACAAAAGTGGTTGAAAACATTTTTTTAAATGGGTTTATTAAACCAGCCATCCGTCATATTAATATGTAGAATTAATAGTTATATTTTGTTGACAATTATTTTACTTTCTAGATTTTTAAATGATCATCGCATAATATTGTGTTACATACGTGTAATTCCCTCCACCCCCCCCCCCCATTATACTATATAAGTTAAGCACTACCTATAATTTATGAGGACAAACAAAATTCTGCAATGTTGAATTCCATATAACAATTTTTATTTTTATTACATCTCATATGGAGTAGCGAATTTATATACAACTTCTTTATAATATGTACTTTGAAATATCTAGTAAAATATTTCGAATTTATGTATATATGTAGTGTTATGTATTTCAACTAAAACTTGAAATTTTTCTGTTATTATATATAGAGTGCCCCAACAAATATTCTACAGAGTAATACAGAGCTATTATTTCTTATTATCTATTCACTTGTTTTTATTTTTTTCGTAATAAGAAGAAGAGAAACCCTATTTTGATACTGGATTTAGATAGACCGATTTTTTAAAAAGTAATTTTGATATACAAATTATAGCTCTAAACAAAAAATTGACCCAAAATAGTTAGAGTGGTTTAAAATTACTATAAAAATGTAAATTTATCCAATACAAAGAATGTATCGAGTTTAAAATATGAAAAACTCAAACTTCTTGTGAAATCCTTGTTTCCTAAACCTATTTAAAAATCGGTGAACTTTTGAAACCAAATTTTGATAAATCTATTTTCGAGTAAAAATCATTTTAATAGAAAATTCATATTTTCATAAAAAATATTTTAATATAGGTTGTCAATAAGTTTAAATGTAAAAATGATTAAATATTTTAATTTAAGCACTACAGTATAACCCTGTAAAACATTTTTTGGTACACACATGTGTCCCAAATAAAAACATTAAATGTGTTTTTACAGTAAGCAAAATTTTAACATAAACAAATAAGACCGCAAATTTGCGGCAAATTGGCCGACCCCAAATAGTTGGGAGAGAAGACGAAGGAGAAGAAGAAACAAATAAGAAAAAACCATGAAGCACTTCACAAGTTGGGTATACTTGATATATTTGACCGATTACTGTAGATTATACTAATAATATGATAATATTATATAATATATTGATAAAAAAAAGTTGAAAAGTGCAAAAAATGATTAGAATATAAAGAGATTTGAATTGAGAGCCCCATGTATGAAATTACCGTTTGCTCCCACTAGATTACTTAATACTGTTAAAAGCTCTACAAAATAAACCTTTTAAACGAATATGGTAAAATCATTAAATTTCAATTCGATATAACTTTAAAACCAAGTCCGATCCCTAAATTCTGACTTCACCTTTATTTTTTTGATCAAAAATAAATATTTTTCAAAAAAAAAATCAAATTTTTCTGTAAAATATAAAAGTTAAACTTACTATGAATTAAATATCTCAAAATTGAAAATTACTATTATAGTAGCCCAAAAATGGGTAAAAAAGTTGAAAAAAATTTTTGCCTTTATAATGTGAAGTGTAATGTATAGTATTTAATGTTTATACATGCGGTTTTGGTGAAAATTTCAAATTTATAGATCTGCTATTATTTCCCCAAAATCCGAACATATTTTATACCAAAATAATACATATTTACAGAAAAAAATGATATTGCTATTAAAAAATATTGTACCAACCGACTTTTAATTTTTTTTTTTGTCTATAACTACAATGACGTAATTTTTAATACTGTATTCAATTTTCAGGTCTTAAAGCCTAAAATTAAGACTATTATGAATTAAATGTCTCAAAATTGAAAATTGCTATAAATAGCTCAAAACTGGGAAAAAATGTTCAAAATTTTTTTTGCCATCATAATGTGCTAATATATGTATTTGGTGATAATTTTAAGTTTATGAATCCGTTATTTCCACAAAAATTTTAACATATTTCATACCAAAATGTCGAAAAAATTAAATGGGTACCTATTAAAAATATTTTACGTACTGATTTTTAAAATTTTTTGTATACAGATAGAATAGTATACTTAACACTGTAATGAATTTTCAGGTCTTAAAAATTAAAATTAAACATTTTATGAATTAAATATCTCAAATTTGTATATTGCTATAAATAGCCTAAAAATGAGTAAAAATTGTTTGTGGCGAAAATTTCATGGTATCAGCATTAATATTTTCGGAATTATGAAGGATTTGACCGAAATCGTGTTTACCGATTTGTGTACTAATTTTTTGATAGATTTATTCTTAGCGCGTTTATCGAGAAAATTAAAAATCGAAAAATGACTTCTTTAATGTACCAATTAGATATGATGATTTGCTACCAGAAAATATTGCTACTTGTAATAAACGGAGCACTTATATAGAATTTTTGGATACAAACATAAAGAAAAAACACATCATCGTAAAACCAATATATTTCTGTCTTCGCTTTAAATCTCAAACGGAATTAGGTTTAGAAAGAAATTTCGGGGTTGGTTACGAATTAGAGTTTATTGCATTGAAACACCCAACACGCCATGACGAGTTGTGCAACGACATTTCATACGTAGCTACTACATATTTTGTTACACAACGCATAGAGTTCTTTTTATCGTTCCTTTCAGAGAACTTGCGATGGTTTTTAAAATCGTTATTTTATCATATTCTGAATGTTTAAATTTATCTATTCAAGGTGGTAATATAAATTTATTTTTGTTTTTGTCTCATTGAAAATAGTGAAAATATATAGGTAGGTAATTTCACTATCTATATAGTGTAAAAGCAATCTAATAATATAATATGTGTACAGTATACACCGAATAATATTACCACAAAAAAAGATTAAATAAGAATCCGTGTAGAGTACAATGTGAATATAATGGAAGACGTAATTTCAATACATATGATTCTGCTAATACAAATATTCATAAACAATACAATTATTTATGAACTATATTATTTGCCTATACCATTTCATAATTATATTAAAATATGTAAATTAAAATGTATATTCGAAAATAGAATTACAACTTAAGACTAGAAGGTACAAACAGATATAAAGTCACGCAATCATATAATAAATAGAATGTAATACTAATTTTTTCTTTCTAAAGTTCGATCGGTAATATAAAACATATATTATAATACTATAGTACATTATATATATATATTCATTATTCAATATAAGACTTCAACGTGATATATTATTATAATTAATCGTGTCGTATTTCTCGACAAATTCTCGTTGTTTATAATATAATATAGTGTAATCAAAACTATTTGAACGTGAATATATTATACTAGAATATAATATAGATTATAAATAGGAGGAATTTGATTTCGTGACTTCTTATAATATTATATGGAAGTACATAAAGGTACATTGTACATTCTTTACTCGACTTATATTTAAGTCTATAGATAGATGAAATAATTATCAGCATATTCATTCGTCAACACATAATAATATGTATATTTTGTGTCTTGACAGTGTCCCTGCAGCATTGCGAGCAAAGAAAAACAACCAAAGCTATGCAATATATAATTCACAGGATTTTTTACTCGAAAACGACGTCACATCTGGCAAATTGATAAATATAGTGTCACGATGATGACTTAACATAATACGCGGCGTGACATACTCTATCTCTCTCTCTCTCTATATATATATATATAGACATTACAATATTATCTACACCAGAGACTTTACTGAAATATTTTCTGGGCATAATTTATAAACAACAAACGAGGGCCTGCTGGTAATTATCCGTTATCTACAGTAAACAGTGACTTGTTGCTACAGCTTTTGATAACGAAAAATCCGCCAGCGATCGGAGACTGGTACGGACGGCGCCGTTCGAGCCGGAAGCGCACAGTGACTTTGCTTATCGCGGCAGAGGCGGCCACGGAACGACGCCCATCGTCCTTATATAACAGAGGTCTGGTACACTTTGTATACATATAGCTATAATGATATTATATTATATACTAATTTGTTAACATTGTCAATTTGACAAACGCATAGTTTTACAGCTTCTAACAATAAATGAGTAAATAATTTTAAAAAAAAAGTTACAACGATAATTACAAGTTACAATATATTATAATATTGTATATTTATATAAAATAATAAATCTATAACTATAATATTATATATTTTTATTTTTAAATATACAGTATGTTTAATAATATTGCATGGCATATAAAAAAACCGTGTTGCTAGATATTTAGCTAATGGCGGAGCTCTAGGTAGGAAAGACATGTAGAACTAAATAGTTCTTATTTATTATTATAAAATGGAACGTGAAAGAAGAAATTTTTATATAGTGTGTTATATGTTCACCTGCATGATTCAAGAGAATCTACATAAACATATTTTATTATCATTTATTATAATTAGGGCCCGGATGTTGATGACTTATGCAATTTTTTTTTTTTTTTTGTAACTTCTTAAATGATGCTTTCCCAGCTATAAATGTGATTCAATAACATACAAATCGAATTCACTCATTTTTATTTTTTTTTTTTTTTGACATAAGGTTATTTTTTGTAATTTTAGGTCATTTTTTAAAAAAATTTTTCAACAGTCGATAGAAAAATTACGAGCTTATATACTTCTACTATCATTATTTTTTAAACTATTTTACGTAATATACCTATTATTATAATATTGCCTATATTTTTCATTTATAATTTAACATTTGTGCATAAATTTTAGTTTTAAAAAGTACATTACATCGTAAAAAGTTTGAGAAAACTACAATTATGAAATATAAAATACGTCGTATAAATATAATACATAATATACCAAATACAATATATAACTTAAGTAATTTAAACAATTTTAAAGATATATTTTATATTTTTATATTATAAATTAAATTGCTTAAGGGAATTTTTGTGTTTTTCAAGTCATAAATGCATTTTTTAAGGCATTTTTATAGGTTTTTAGGGCATCAACATCCAGGCCCTAATTATTATTATATATAAGAACATAATATTATTTTTAACAACTTTGTTTCTCTATATATTCTTTTATAATATCTCACATATTTATTACATGTCATCCCTAGTAGATATGAGACTTAGGAATTATACAATTTCCTACAAATTGATAAAATCACTGAAACCCACATTTTTAAAAACATATTAAAGAATTTAGATTTCATTGATGTGTATAGGATAACTTGGTGATGAGAAAATTGAAATAAACTCCGTGTGAGATCATACAAAATAAGAATTATAATATCTTCAAAACGTTCAAATTCACTAAATGTATACTAATTTAGTTACTACTTCCACTATGCATATTTAAGGGATGTTTCTAAGAAATATTCGTGGAGGAAGAAATTTGTGAGTTGATAGTTTACAACTTTTTTTTTTGCTTATTAATTTTTTTTACATACATTTTCCGACTAATTTCCTGAGAGGGGAGGTGTCTCTGTTCCAACCTCCCAAAAACCACCCATGCGTATATTAGAGTTTAAATTCTGTACATATAAATAATTATTGAATTTGGACTTTTTTTAGATTATGAATCAACTTTCTACACATAAGTATCATAGAGTTTCTCTCGTAATCCATCCCCAATACACCCCATATTTACAGAATACAATAAAATCATTTATTTCGCATTAAACAAATCGTAAAAACTCGCTAGGAATTATTTTTATAATATAATTCATTATATGTGTATCTTTTCAATAAGAAAAGTATTTTTTCCTAAGGAAAATGAAGCAAGAATTGGGATTCATATTGAGACACGTATGCTTTTGAATTATGAAATAAACGAATGTAAGAAGGAAACTAAATAAATTCATTATTTTTTTAAAAACCTTTTTTAAACTTTTTTAAAATATTATATTAACGTTTTTTAAGACACACATTTTAAATAAAAAAACTAGTTATAGGCCTAATAATTAAAATTTTATATAGATACCTAACCTACATATTCTGAAATTATTATAATATATTTAATAACGTTTTTAGTTTTTACTATAAATAATACATACATACATTTCATTGGGATAGTCCTACACCGATGTCACTCGGGAAATAAATATAAAATGTATTCACACCAACACTTACCGAAAGTTGCCACAACTAGTTTTCTGCCCGGAATAAGTATTATATTGAAATACACCGGATTGATGGACTGTATATTCACCTGAAAAACAATAATAAATAATTATTAACGTTTTGATAAGAAAAAAATCTATATTTTTTAAATTATAAGCACCTATCTATAACCGTAGCCATATTTTTAGTATACATTATATAAAAACTACCTACGTAAAAATGTATACGCGTTCTTATCTGTAATCAGTTTAATGATAATATGTGGTATATATTATTATATATATAGGTACGGTACATATTTGGGTATATATATTATCGACGCATAAACTTGGAGTTGAAATTATATGTATAAAAACCACTTTACATTGGAAGTTTCGAATTCATATAAATAATGACATAATATAATAGAATGTCTTTTTAAAGTGAAAAAAAACCACTCTACCCATTTTGTCGAATATTTGGTGCAATGAATTGTATTTTGTTTTATTATTTCAACATTGTCGCCGTCATAACATATAAGTCAATATTTATCATTCACAATACAGAAGTAGTCACATCCGTTGGGTAACAAACATTAAATTTCCAAGGGCATATTTTGCACTTTTAGAGGTCTTTTAGCACATTGAAACCATATCAATAATAAAAATTCTATTATTTGAAGGTCTAATTATTTGAAATTAAAACCTTTGCTCGAATGGCCGTTTATAATATGTAAGTCGTATAATAAAAACAAACGATATTGATCACTTTATTTTATTTATATAGTTATTTAACTATATCATATATATATATATATATATATATATAAATTATACAGAATAGTCCAACTCAATATACTACATAATATATGAATTACGTGAAATATGTGTCAGATTAAAAATATGTTAAAAAAGCAAGTATTTTATCCTTATTTAAAACAAAACTACTTCCAAAATAATCAATTTAATTTATGCAATATTTATTATTTATTTTAATACAAAAAAAACCTTTTTTAATTTTTATTTCAGGATTATATTATATTATTATCAGCTTTATGTCTAATTTTATCTAACCTATAGGAGTATTGTTATCATATTATTATTATATATTTCGGAAAGCCTGTAGCTATTAATATTATATCTAAACAGTAATTATGACTGAATATAAAAAATATGTTTAAAAATACCGCACTGCACAACATAATATAATACAACCATAACCGTTGTTCTTGCCTCTTGAGAAAACAAGGGCATAATTAGTCTAATATTTTTATACGTCTATAGAACAGATTTTATGCGTTTACAATAAATCTGTATAAATATAAATATTATTATAATGTAATTAACATAAAAATAATAATATGCATTGTTAAAAAAATAAAAATATATAAATGTGCGAAGCCTATAATATAATATTACTTTATAATTGATAAACAATATATGAATGCATTTTTAAAATGTTGTGTTTACTATATACATACTATAATAATATTGCACTTATCAGTAATTGGGGTAAAAATATATAAAAAGCAAGTCATAAAAATTCTAAAGTAAACAATCACTATTGTTTTATAATAATTAAATCGATTTTATAGTCGCTCAAATCAATAACTGAGTATTATGATAATAATAACGAATCCATTCATATACGCATATTGTATTAAATTTGTTAAGTTGTTTTATAATGGTGAAAACAGGAAACACGATGGCGCGATAGTTGTGATATACTGCAGTATTCGCAGTATATGTTATGAAACAACTGTATTGTAATATTGCGTATTACCTATATTTATATTATATGTTTGTTCTAAACAACTATTGGAAAAATAGAAAATTTAAAGTTTTGAAAATCGTAAATTTGTAGTCATTTTTCAATGAAAAAAAAATTGTGAACCGTAAACTATTTAATTCCATACATATTATGTATGTTTAAAGGCATTATATTTAAATTTTATACTTGAACAGTTCAATGGCAGTATATTATAGTAATTAAAACATCGAACAACAATCTGTTTATGTTTATTAATGTACATACCGACATCAACAATATTGCTGTACATTTCTACTTATATTTTTACACTCATTGTTAAACGCGACTACGTCAGTTAATGTAGGTAATACATATTACTTTCATCGTCATAGTTCATAAATTACAGCACATACATGTAAAATAAATTAAAATAATTTTATGCCATACGGTTAACAACAAGAGCGAATAATAATTAATTGAAATACGATACATTTGCAGTAAGATACTTTTGAGCAACAAACAATTGATATTATGAAGACATGAACGAGAGAATTGGGAGATCGTGTGATACACTTAAAAAGAAAACAAACAACTCTATGTATGAGAAACTCTCGTATACAGCTACTATGGTTTATACTGTTTATAGGCATATCAAAAGAAAAAATGGACATTTTGAAGGGAAATAACTGTTGAAACTTTTTGGATTTAAACGGAACAAGGATTGAAAATATGATTTAATTTGGAGAAAAATAATAATATTTTGGGTAGTGAAAAGTTCCGTGTTTAGCAATAGCCCATAAATCAGAAATTAAACAGTTGCGACTAATATAGATCATTATTGGAATACCCTATAGTAATATAAACATTAATTATAATTACAATATTAATCTTACATATTATAGATATCTACTAAAATAATAATAATTATTAAACATTTCTTAAAATAAATATTTCAGCTGTGGTGGTGTATTGAACTATAAATACTATAATGAATTACAATACCCATTTTTGGACCACTCCTGTCAACACAGAATTAAAACAACTGTCACATTTAAAAAAATAAAATAAAATGCCTCAAAAAAGGTTCTTTGCTACGCCACAGCTATCTAGCTATTTATCATACTATTCTGGTCCTTAGTGTGAAAAAAAAAACAATTATTATCTAACTACTTTATGTTATACTAACATTCCCGGTTTCTAAATGTATTTTAAATAATAATCTAAAAATATTATAAAACAAAATGAATAATATCTTGTTTACACAAATCAACAATGTTCTTCGTAACTATATAATAATAATATTATAGAACGAATAATATTTATCTCCCTGGAAACGAAATCAACAAACTCATCACTATGTACTAGTATCTATGAACTGACAGACGGACGGAGACAACGGGGATATAAGGTGTCTAAACTTATGTTTAGAAACCTAAAACGAATGAGTTCAAAATTTGTTAATCGATATACCTATTGTTTTAAAAATTTGGAATAACAGGAAGGTGTGAAAATAATACGCAGTTAAAAATAGTTCTTAGAATATAATGAGCATACAATACAGTTTTTGATAAACTGAAAAAAAAAATTCCGCGAAGTCAACGGTTTCTAGACGGACCAAATTTCGCTAAAATTCGTTATTTCATAAATGCTATACAAAATTGAATAATTACAAAAAAATGAATTCAAAATTCTATACCTATATTCTTTAAATTAAAATAATAATGCAACTATGTGCTCTCGATTTTAAAGCATTCTATATAGGCAATTTTCGGGACATGTTTAAAATAATTAAAAACTTTCTTGATTTTTTTTAAACATAACTATAAATCTTAAAAAAATCAATATCTATACAGTCGATATAAGTACCTAAAACGATAATTACAGTATATAAGTAATACTAATACATAAGTATAGTTCAAAATACGTTAAAGTGTCGTGGGTTATTATATAGTACCTATACCTATATGAAAAGGTTCCATGTTATATTTTTTTAATTTGTCAAGAGAATGTATTTAAGATTTCAATGTTTATATAACTTTTTTCATTTGTATCCAACATTGAAAAAAAATATGATATGAAATTATACTCAAAATTGTATATATCTGTGGTAGAATGGTAGAAGTTGATATATTATGTCACTTTTTTGCCATATTACTATTTTAGAATAATTATGTTGATATGTTTAAAAATAAGTATTTTACGTTACCGTTATGATTCATATATTTATATATTTTTTATAATTAGTAGCAAGAAAGGTATCTATTAGTTTTGCAGTGATGTGTTACACGATATATGTGAGGTACTGAGGTTATATACGAAAAGTTAATAAAAACTTAGGTAATCTTATGAAATAAAGTAGATATATAGACTCAAGTATAGATAAGTAGATTTCAATACTTTAATAATATTTGTTTAAAACTATAGTTCAAATGTATACATACAAATTTTGTTCATTAATAGTTTTTTATTGTTTTTACTCTATATTAAAGAATTTGTTAATATGACAATAACTTATATGAAATAAATAATTTTTTAATTGGACAACATTTAATTAATTCATGCTAATTGTTATTCACGGCAGTTAATCTTACAAAAATAAAAAGGTATAATAATAATATAATAATAATTTCAAATTTAAAAAAATATGTAGTAAGTACATTACAATATACGTACATGTAGCCATATAGGTCAGTGGCGTAGATTATGTAGGTTATCTAGCATTGAATTTTGTGGGGGAAGGGGGCAAAATTGAATTGACGATCCTATTTTGTGTATTAGATGCCATAGTTAACCACTAAGTACTTTAGTATGATAATTGTAAAATTAATGTATATTATCCAAATTTTTAAAATTTTTTTAGGACTTTGAGGGGAAGATAGCCCCATCTAAAATCAGGAGTGTAACGTCTTTTTAAAACGCGTGTTTTTTTATTTTATTAAATTAGTGTTATACTAGTGCGCAACCGTGTTAAAAGGTAATCCGTTAAGAAATAAAAGGTAACCGAGAAGTGAACCTATCTTTTCGTGGTTTTAGATACGCCTTCCCTTTTTTTAAAACTCATCCATAGATGCCCATGAGCCATGGGAGATAAGGGGAGGGACATATCCTCCTGGAGAATAATTTTATAACGGATTATTTCTAAAACTGGTAGTTTGTAACATGAATATGTTATAATTCATTTAAGTTTGGCCCCTCTGAAATTTATCCTACAGGCGCTAAACATTTAAATAGGAACAAAATTATAGTTTTGAATTAAACATTGTTTTTTAAAGGTTATATTGAACATTCATTTTTAAACATTTAATATTTAAATATTCAATTAAATGTTATTCTATATTAAACTTTAAACATTAATTATTTTACATTTATTTAATGTTTATTAAACGTTACATCAAATGTTCAAGATTACAGAATGCTTATTGCAGGGTTAATATATTTGTAGTAATGAAGTTTTAAAAAAAAATCTGTTACAATACGTTTGCCGTTAAAAATGTACAGATTACATACAAAAATGCACCTGTCTCTTTCGCGAACATTTTAGTGAGAAAAGTGCGTTTTGGGGGAAAAAAAAATACAATTTAGAACCATTTTCAATTAGTACTGTGGCGATGCAATCGCCGGGGAAGGACGTGCCGAGTGCGTACGCGTATCGTGTTCGACGGTTAATATTATATAGGCATACATTATAATATTGCGCATAGTGGGAAATCGTAGAAAACGAATAGTGAAATATGTATATTTTATATAATAAAATCGAACGCTGTCGAGCTCGCAGCCGAGAGTATATTATAATATATTGTAACAGCGTTCGTATAATATTACACCCGACGTATAGAAAAAGAAAAAAAAAATAGTTATAATAATGACGAAAAGAATGAAAAAAAGTCGACACAATGAAACGATCACGGAGAAAACATAAAACCGGCGCCTTATGTATATGAATAAAAAGAAGAAAAAAAAACTGTGAGTGCTGAGGGACGGACGAACACCCGAGGGAGTACTATATACATATATAGCAGCAGTCCGTGTACTCGCACGCCGCTTTAAGCCCAACACAGAAACACGAATATTCAGGGCGCCACCTTTATTATATCTGGACTCAGTGGCGTGCTCAGAATTTCGAAATAGGAGGGAGGGGGATAATTTTACCAAAAATTCATAAATTACTATAGAAAAAAAAAAAAAAAAGGTCATTTGTGTAAATTTTACTGAATTTAATGCAATCCAATAATTATTGTTCATTTTTGCCGTACTGTTTTCTACGTTTATTCATACACAATATTTTAATTTATAGTAGGGGTGGATTGCATTACATAAAATGATTCTGAGCGCAGCTCTGGTGGTAATATATACATAAAACTGGATTTAACGAAAACGTCGGTTGCCGACCGTGGTTAAATCGTCTCCGGGTAAAAGTTACGAAAACCAAGAAGAACCTTGTGTGATGGAAAACAGGAGAGACCGTAAGTGCGAATACGGAGAGGTACCTACCAGACGACCAACACTTAATACGGTGCAGAATGACAAACGCAAAATGCGAGAGGAGCGATCTTTTCAGGGAACCAAATTACGAGGTTCTCAAACTGATTAACTTTTCGCTAAAAAAAAAAAAAAAATAATACCACACTGCTGACCGTCACGAAAAAGAACGAAATCGTATTTTGGCCGTTTTTACATCATTTATCGGTAGTTTTTCCTACCGCATTTATCGAAAACGCCGAAAAAATGGAAAAACAGCCTCTATAAAGTACAAACTAGATTAAATTTTTTACAGGAAAACAAAAATAAACATCATTGTAAAACCACCATCTTCCTCGCTCCACTCAAAATCTAAAAAGCCATTGGGGGGAGGGGATATGACACTTTCATTTCTCCCCCCCCCTTCAGTGATCCCGCCCTGTCTGGACTGCGGTCGTGGTATAATAATCGTATTTTATTGACCGCCACGCTGCGCCGAGGGCATAGAGGGCGAATATGCGTATATGACTATCCTGTGTGCACCTACTAGTGGTTTGGGTGAAGTGGAACCTCACACGTAATATTGTACACTGTATAATGTGCCTAACCCACATATTGGACGTAGGTAGGAACTATTTTTGGGGGAAGAGGGAATGAGTCAATTTATAATCTAATTATGAGGCATAGAAGAAAAAAAAATACTGTTTAAATTATTATACGTTTACTTAATTAGTATAAATATAATTAACATTAAATTCGTACTTATACGGATTATCGGATTATCTTGACTACTTAAGAATTCAGCGGTTTCATGTAGGCATGATAATAATTTATAATTGGAATATTTCGATAGAGGCCCTTTTTTCCACCAATCTTGTAGCAGTTTTCCGGAACCACTTCTGTCTTTTAAAGCCGGGGTTACGACCCGTACGGGTGCGAGAAAATACAGAAACACGTCGAACATATATTATAACGGAGACAGAGACAAAATCTAAACAAACATTTTTAAAAACAAAACACCAATACAATTTGTTATGTTCTGTTATAGTTTATTCAATATAGTTTATATTACAACCACAATGGAAAATGCTAAATTAACAATAAAAAAAAAAAAAAATTCAGAAAGAATACAGAGAAAAACGTGTAGTTATAAATCAACCAATTTATTTGTTTGATAATTAATAATTGTACTTTTTTATTCGTTTCCTTTTCAATTTTTCATTTAATTTAACACTCAAGTACTTTGCATAAAAATACAAAATATATTGATACATTTTCTTTAAAACACATTTTTCAAGAATATTTCCTGGATTACATTGGCTTAACAAAAAAGTATCATTCTGCTTTTCCACAGACTTATAATAAATAGGAAATAAAATAAAAATAACTTAATGACACTCTTGTGTCCCGTCAAAATGGTAAATATCACTGTTTTTTGTTTTTGGCATGTTTATTCCGTGTATGGTTGTTACTACGACTATACTATTGAATATACATCTTATAACTAAATTATCGTTATCAACGTTGTCAGCAAGACATGAATATTTTGTCGCATCTTGTATATTTCAATTTTGTAAACGAAAATGTTTTAAATTGTTTATGTTCATTTTTTGTCACAAAATATTGAAATTATTAGGTAAATTATTGTTGTTTTTCGGTTAATTGTTTTATATTCCACCTATAGTGTAGACTTAGCGTGTGAACATAACACAATGTGTTATTATTTTTACGAATAGAATAATGAATGTTACCAAAAATAGAAAAATGTTATCGAGTGCGACATTCATGGTTTTTGTTTTGTGTTCTTTAATGGTATGTATTGGTATATTACGGTAATTGCTATATATTTATCTTTTTCAATGGCGGCTCGTATGATTTGAATGTGGGAGGTCGATTAAAAACTATTCATTTTTGAAAAGCATAGAATACAATAATAATTATGTACCTATTTAAAAGTTATTTATTAACCCAAAATATAAAAAAATAAATGTGTAAATACGTTTTACAAAAACCGAAAATTACAAAATAATAAAACGTGTACGTTTATACTCAAAATGTAAGCGTCTTTCACTAAACAGGGCTTCCAAGTTGTTTTATTTCAATTGTCTGTGAATATAATATACACCAACAGTAAAAGAATAAATTAAATCAATAAAAAAAGAAATATAGAAATGTGCACGCGTCACGAACACGAACACAGTAAATACATCACGTCTTGTATATACACATTATTCCATATTGTTCCGTAGTCCACATGCATGTCGGGCGACGATTCGTATCGCTCCGGCGGCCACATTATTACCGAATCCTCCCCTCCTATGTTTTCGTGTTTTGATCGTATTGTTATGACGGGCGATTGTCAACGTCGCCCCACTCAATAATTGCGCAAACGAATAATGGGTACCTATTTCAACCGTGCTATTACCTACATAAATTTTTAAACTCTGATTACCTTATAGTGTTAACAATGGAAAATAACTTTTACTTTCAATAATAATATTTTGAAAATGCATTACAATGTAAATATAAATAATTGTTAATATTTAAATCAATATTTAACTTGTTAATAAGCAATTTGCTACAACATTGAGGGGGGGGGGCGATCGCCCCGTTGCCCCTACACACGAGCCGCCACTGATCTTTTTATCGCTATGATTTATATATGATATTGATATCATTTTTGAAAGTTTTACTTGAGAAAAAAATAAAATTTTGGAATATTGCGTTGAAGATTTGCGAGATAATCCATATAAGTGCCGTAAAGGAAACTTTAATTTCGATGAAATTGTGTATGACACCTACTCGTATACGTGATCAATTTTTCAACACTATCTTTTGGAGGAATTAGTAGCGTTGATTCCTCAAAAAGATCACCTATATATAAGTACATTTCATACGCAATCGTTGGAAATATTTTTTACTCGAAGAGTAAGACTTTCCGAAAATTCGGACGCGCGTTTCAAAACGTCAGCTCGCTGCCGATCAGCTCTCTTGTGCGGTTTACTGCAACGACGACGTATGGAAGAATATTTTCGGCGACAATGGAAAAAATAAAAAATAAATATTCGCCAAACGTATATGGCGGGACGAGGGGTCGTGGCGGTATGTGTTTAAACGCTGGAAACGCGGTCCTCACCCATGTACACGTGGTCCATAACCTAACCTAAAGGACAACAATGCAGCAGTGAGCAGTGCGCCGCGCGGGATGACGGCCGCGAGACGCGCGACGCACGTGCAGGTTGAATGAGCCGGGGCGCCGCCGCCGGTTCGTGGGAATCGTTCGCATATTTTCTCGTCTTGTCCGTCCGTACATTACCCCGCCCGCCCTCGCACCCGACGATCCGGAGGCCGTTCCACTTTTTCCCCACTCGCTCACTCTCGCTATAACGTACTCTCTCTCACTCTTTTTCCTCTCGCTCGCTCCGTTTATTATTATTATTATTATTATTATTTACGCGCGCGTACGCCTACTACGGCGGAGCCTCTGGACGTTGTATATTATACACACACACACACACACACACACACACACACACACTGGGAGAGCGATGGCCCCACACGTCTCCGAGAGACTCGTTTTCCGTCCAGACGATTACGACGGGCGCCCCCTCGTTTTCCCGCCAAAAACGTTGTGTGTGTGTGTGTGTGTGTGTGTGTGTGTTGTTATGTCGTATAGGTCTTCTGTGACGATATGCGACGGGGGCGCGCACGCGCGTGGCACGGTCCTCTGTTTCCATCGTTTTCCCGCTACAAAATGCGCGCGCGCGCGCGGGCTTTGTCGTCGTTGTTGTTTCGTTCCTCCCGTTATAAATAATAATAATGATGATAATAATATTATCGACACACGAATTCCAAAGAATTTTCGTGACTCGGCGAGTAAAATAAATCATTTTTTTTTTTTTTTAAAAAAAACACCACCCTCGTTCGATTTTACGTATTATACTCGGAAAATACAAAATATAACGCATTATTATATAGATAACATTTTTAAAATAAAATACATGCATATTATACGATATGATTAATAGAGAATATAATAATATATACCAATGTCCGATGAATAAATTCCAGTCACGAATATTATTCCAATCTATTTTTGGAGTTCACCGCTATATGTTATACAGTTGTTGATTTCCAGGATTTATACCCAAACGATTTCTTTGGGTTATTATTTTATTATAGTATTTACGTAGTTACTGTTCCGAGTGTTTGGTCTCGTTCGACCGGCTATAATAGGGTCAGCGGCGTATCCGAAATTTATAAAAGGGATGGGTCAATTTATTATTAGGGTCCTCTATTTGGTGACCAAAAAAAAATAGTCAATCCATCCCCAAATATTATACGCTTTCTTTCACTTACCACTCCTTCATAATTCAAGTGTAATATTATTCAAGCAACGATGCAAAAGTCTCACCGGTTAATATTATTATTATTATTGGCCATTATTTCAGATTAAGCAGAGATAAAATATTACTTTAGAAACACGATTCCATTCGAAGTCCTTATATACTCCGGTATAATAAATTAGATTTATAAAAATTTTCATTGTCTTTGATAATTTTCCATTACGTTTAAGAAAACTATTGGGGAAATCAAAACATTACGATTATAAAATACTGACTAGAATAAATTTCTCATCAATAAAAAACTCTTACTCGACTCCTTTTATAACCAAAAGTGTATTTACCTACATGAAAATAAAAATTAACCTTCAATTTTTTTTTTATATACGCATTCCCAGTAAGTGGTAAAAAATATTTAAAATTTTCATCACGTAAATATTGTACTACAGTTAATATTTGGTGTAATTTAAAGTCGGATTGAATTTTTGTTTAACATTTAACTTTTTGGTGAATTTTGATAGGTTTTCTTTGCATTCAAGAAAAATACTGGAAAATTGAAAAATTACATCTTTATAGTACCAACTAGAACGAAATTTATATCAGAATGTTCTCTATCGGAAAATTCCTACTAGAAAACATATATAGGTATATAATATATTATATTCAAAAAATAAACTCATCATACTATTATATACTCAGATCTAAAATACAAAAATACTGCCCATAGGGGGATATACGGCCATTCCGATGGCCACGCCACTAGATAGGGTTAAGGATATAAAAGTTAGAAATTGAACATGACCGAAAACCAAAACGAATATTTATAGACCAATTTAACCGCATGACTCGAATAAAACATATTTTGGGTTTTAAAAATTATTCTAAAAATAAAGTGATATTCGGGAGTTCTTGCTATAGAAGCTTATTGATTTACTTCTTTAATTTTAAGAGAACGCCACAATCTCTAATTTTAAGGGGTTCTGTATATAGAACATTTAAAAGATATTTTAAGAAAAATGAAAATTTAGCCAATTACACTTTAAAATAAATTTTAAAAGTAATCTGCAAATAAACCCGTACCATTATTTATCGCTGTGTAATCGCATCATATTTTGTTCAAAAACCTATTTACATAAAAAAAAAAAGTTATTTCAAACACATATTATAAAGTATTTAAAGGATACATTACGAATACGATCTCGTATGATATTTACACTTCTCTTATTATAAATAAAATAAGGTATTGAAAATCATTAGTGTAGCGTCCTCAAAAAGCTTTGCACCCAAATTACTTATTTACCGTTGGATTTATTACTTACTACTATTAATTTTGGGATTAGTTATGTTCAATTTGGGTTTTAAAATATTTTGGTCTCGTTCAACCAGTTAAATTGATAGGGTTATGGTCATAGAGATCCAAATTTATTTGCATATAGTTTTCATTTTGATTTCAATTATGTTTAATTTGGGTTTTCAATTAGGTACCTATTTATTATAGTTTCATTCAATACCGGTAAAATTGATATAGGCATATCTTTTACAGTTAGGGATCTATTGTGTTTAATTTGTCATCGGGAACGCACATTTTTTTAAAAAAGTTTATATAATAATTCACATAAAATATGCTGGTAACCTAAATTTTATATAAATTATACATAATATTATTCATTATACAGAATAATAAAAAGCTCAAAAATTTATAAATGAAACCAACTGATAATACTCGTATATATGGTGTAGTTAATTGTTCAAATTTCATTTTTAAACAAACAGAAAAAAACAAAAATAAATTGGTAACATCAACTTATTGTGTGTTTTTATTATATTTCATGTCACACGAATAATTATTTTATTTGATAGGATGATGGTTAATCATAATAAAAATACCGATTTCAATTAATATGACGGTTCCTCAAGAATGTATCATGGTTGTATAGAAGTTTCCATTATTATTGGTCCATTAATACATAGTTAATTTAATTTATATGGATTATGTTCCTTTCAGGTGTAAAGCCTTGGTCAATTTATTTTAGACCAAAAATTAGGAAATCCTGAAAGACATTTAGTCGGTAAAATTTGAAAAAGTTAATGACCCCTTTTTTTTTGTTTATTTACGTTTTAAAGGAAGTATTTCGGAATTTAGTCGGCAAATTATAAATTATTCAGCAATTAGTCGGCAAAATCAGAAAAAAGTTAATAACCTCTCGTCAATATGTTCAAGGCACCCCCCCCCTAAATATTTCATCTGAGCGGCTCTGGATGTAGAGTATAATATGAGTTACAAGTTGATTGATGTAAATAAAATACAGGTGATCCAGTTGAGAGGGAGTTCAGGAATAGGGTGGCCAACTTCAGATAGTTGGGAAAAGAATCAAAGAAGATACAGATTTAATTTAAAGAAACTTTGTTATTTCTATTTACATAATATCTATATAAATAACAATCTGCAGTCTATGGACAATATACATTAGTCGATTGTGGCGAAACTCTGACGTTTATATCAGTTAATGGTAAACTCGAAATATTTGTTATGATTTGATGAATTTAAAGTCATTTAACAGCTATATTTGCATTTATAAACGATGTAGGTATAATTCGCAGTGGTGTAGCTACTTCTAGTAAGGCCTTCTACAGTAATATTGTATAAAACCTCTTTATGAAAACAAAATTATATACATAATTAAAACTACAAATAAAAACCGAATTAAAAATTACTTTTAAAATAAAATATATTACTAATTAAGTTATTGACCATAAACCCAGGTATAATTATGTTGAAATGTAGATTTTATTTCCTCGAAACTCTACAAAGATCACTGACTGCCATTCCTTAACTTGTCAAAATTTTGTTGGTTCATACTGGGTACCTACTATATTAGAACCGGAATGTTCAGAAATTGTTTGAATATTCTCAACAAGAATATAATATATAGGAAAAACAGGCTTTACACATAGTATTTAGCTTGTAGCTGTTCACATTTTATTTTGATTAATTTATAAATTCGACAATTGTATTTTAAATTTCAATAAAATAACTGTATACGTATTTAGAAGAATATATTGTCAATAGTTAATAAAATATTAAAAAAATTATCGAACAATAATCGATTTATATAATAATTTCATCAAATATCAATACACAGAAAATTGACAGTGATTCGAAAATAATCATAGTCATATGAAATTAAACTAAGAAAAAGCACGTTAAGAACAATATATCCTATAATTAAATTATAAATATATATGTACTTTGGGGAAGCTTTAAATGCGAAAATTCGTATTATTCTCTAATTTTTCTTCGTTGAATTGTTTTATGACAAATTTTTTATCAAGTCATATCGAAACAAATGCGATTTAGCGCCCACGTTGACCTTTTTTTCTACATACCCATGTAGTTTTCGATGAAAATAATTATGGAGAAATCAGATTTGACCGGACGGACTTTTAGTTTGGAAGTTCCAGACTTTTGAAGTTTACGAATTTCTGTGTTTGTTATACGGTATTACACACACCACTTTCCACTATACCGTATCGTGACGAACATACAAAAAGCTCCCTGATTGGTTGAACCAATGGTATACCAAAAGTTCCCGGGTGGTTCAACCAACTAGAGAGCTTCATTATATGAACGGTGAGCGTGTAATATCGCCTTAATATTTTAGTGGCGATAACAACACACTGATAACAAAGACATTTTTATTTTTGCGCTCTCATGTTGTTCGTATTCCATTTTTTTTGTGACCCATTGAATATAATATATATTATATCAGTTAATTAAATTAACGTTTTGAACGAAACAAAGGTAGATGATAAAATAGTTGACCTTCGCAAACAAATTAGTCTAAACTGAATTTATTTACAATAAATATTAGTAAATATATATAATAATATATAATATATATATATATATATATATAAGAATCATATTATTTATTATAAAGCTCACTCGAACAGTTTAAATCGAAAATAATTATTGCGTAAAAATATCACGTCGGCTTGGTAACAGGGAAAAGTAAATGCTTTTCGAGTATAATTATAAAAACTACTAGTTGATACGAAAACACATCTTAAAATACGATATAATATAAAAACTTAAATTCGCTATAACTTCTAAACGAAGTCTGTCCGGCCAAATCTGATTTCACCATGATTATTTTCATCGAAAACTATATAGGTACCTATGTAAGAAAAAAAAAATGCGAAACGGCGTAGGCGCTAAACTGCATTTATACACCATCACATTTTTCCTTTAAAGAGCATACATCTTTTTTAAGAGAAAACATTGGCAATTTTGTTACATCCACGCATAACATCGAATTATTGGAAATATTTACACAATAACGGCGATAGGCCGGAAAACTTCAATTTTTCACATTTTTAAATGAGTAATAATAATAACAATAATTAATAAATAAACCGAAATCGTAGCATAATTTAGAAACTTGTTCTTTCTACAATGATAAAATCGAATTTTGCAAATATTAAAATTTAAGTCGTCAGGCAGGTTTTTTATGTAAAACAATTTTTTTATTTTATTTGTACTATTTTATGCTAGTGTAGGGTGTAGATTCGCATATACCTACTAATCCAGATCTATAGTTCTAGTCTCATTAATAAAACATTATTACATTACTTATATTTTTATAATAAATGATTTAATGTAAAACTACTTGGGTCTGATTTATCATTTTTTACAATTTTGAATTGTGTCGTATCCGACTATCCGAGTTTCATTTTCATCGCTAAATACTAAATGCTTGTGAATTGTTTTATTCGATTTTTACCGAGTAGGTTACTTTTAAAAAAATCGTGTTTACAAATGTCATATTATATTCAAAATAAATTATAAATATAATATAAAATAATAATATACTTGACTCCGATGCAATTTATGTACATAAAGTTTGTGTAATGCGAATGCAATTAAAAATGATTAATGTATAATGATCTTCAGCTATTCATGTATGATTACAAACATTATATATATTTTTTTAAACAAATCAATGAAATAATAGATACATTGAATACCGCGGTTAAATAAGTTTAGCCATAAGTAGTTTTGTGTTTTAAATATTTTTTTTTTAAATTTACTAATATACTAAGTAGGCAATGAATGAATATTATATAGATATGAATTAATTTTAAAAAGCTGTTAGTAAGTAAACTATGTAACGATTTTTGAAGTTATATAAAATAATGTCTAATTTAAATTATTACTGATTATCTAATTAATTTTAATCTCGTATTTTTCGAGTTATATAGATTATATTCTAAACTGGACATAACGAAAAATTAAACTTACTTATAAATTACCTGTTTTCTAAAACTATTAGCCTGCTTAATTTTCGGTACAGAAAATTAATCAATTAGATAATATATACCTATATATATATAATATATGATTATTTCATGATGTAAAGTTTTCTGGTCAAAATTGAGTTAATGGGACTGCGTTATACGGATTTTAATGAACATTAATGAGTATCCGTTCAGAATCTAAAATGTAAAAAAATAATTTCTATAATAGTAGCTAGGTATATAAAAGCTAACGTTAAAGATAAGCATAAGTTGTATAGTATTTAAGAAAAAATTATATGCATAGATCTACGCCAATAACTTGAATCCTTCATAAAATATATTTATATATATAACTAGTGAATCATAGGATGACCATAACCCAAAAAGCAACATGCAGGTAAAATGGTTAAAACATTTAATCTTTAAGAGGACTTGAAACACCCCGTTTTCTAGTATTTATAAAAACATGTGTACGCACAATTACGATAATTCGTTTCACAGTGGTTTAAGAATATAAACACCTATTAGGTTTGTTCCAGCATAATGTTATAAACAAGTTATCATTGATAGCAACATATAAAGAACGCGTATGTGCCTAAAATAACAAGTTTGCAACTAGTGATCCGTTGGAACAGTTTTCGGCTGTAGAAGACGGTGGTTGTTACCATAAACAAAGATGTAATACGTAACCCATATTAACCTAGGTATATTATGCTTAGAACTTACTGCCAAAATAAATTAATAAATGTTTTACTGTGATATACTATAATTAATTAATTTCGTCATTTTAGGTTCAATTTTAAATCGTATAAAAAAGTAATATGTAATATATTTCAATACAACAATAAATTAATGATCAAATGTCGAAATCAATTTTTTTATTAATTATTATCAATTATCACGAGTGTCTACAGAGTAAACAAGAAGAAACAAGAATTATAAAACTGTTCGCGTTGTACACATGCGCGAAACTTTTGACTGAACGTTAAACTCGCAACAGAAAATCATTGTTTCCAACAATTTGACAAATGTTGCAGCGCTGATGGAACAGAAAACATTTTGTTAGATGTTTCCAATTTGCTCTGCTGGAACACGTCTTTGACGCCAAATGTTTATAACACTATGTTATTATTATTATAAGTAGTATATAATCAAAAGTTGACAATATTTTGGAGGGAATTTCATATAATTTTCATTAAATAATGCCTATAAAAAAAGTTACAGCCATTTAAAAAACTAAAAAAAAAAAAAAATGATTTTTGAATATTAGATAGCAGTAGAATGTAGATTGTTTGCTAAATATTTAGCTTATTGAAAAAACGATATGACATTCCCTCCAAAATGTTGTCAACTTTCGATTTTATAATAAATGTTTTTGCTCTTAAACCACTGAAACGAGTAATCGTAATATTGTGTACACATGTTTTTTAACAAATATCGCAATTACACAACAATAAAAATGATATTCTCAAGACTACTTTAAAAATTAATTTTAAAATATATTTAAATACATTCAAATTGTTGGATTTTCATTTTTCTTAAAATTTAATAAAAACTGACTATACAATTAAACCCTTTAACAATTGGGTGTATGACGTCCTCTTAAATCGTATATATAATACGTTTCTGCAGTATTCGAATGTATTGGCTTTCAGAAAACAGTGTAGATACTTCAGTTCTAAATGTTCACATACACAAGAATTCACTAGACCAAAAGCCGTAAAAACACCTCTGTGTCACTTAAAATATATCAGGGAGTCAAAATTTGGGTTAAAAACCCGCGTAACTTACAAAATATTAAAACTGTGTTAAACCCGAAACCTGTAAACCAGAAAAAATGAAAACCGTTTTTTAACCTCGTACCTGGAAACCGGAAAAGTTAAAACTTATTTTTGACCACATAACCCTAACCTGGAAAAATTAAAACCGTGTTAAACCCGAAACCCGGCAAAAACGGAAAACGCTTTCAAATGCGTAACCCGAAATTTTTTTTAGAACATGGGTAAAGTAAATTAATAAATCAATGAAATCAATGAAAAGATAAAATACTGAAATAGATATAAAATATTAAATTAATAGTTCGTGTGCCATATCTTTGAAATAATTCACTGGTTCCACTGTAAATATTGTAGCGTAATTATATATATTTTGATATAAATATATTTTTTATTATAATTTAAAATATTGAGTATTACATAAGATTGACAATTCAAATATATCTATAGTAAAATAATTATATAAATTATTAATTGATAATAAAAATTTTCTTACCTAATCTATAAAAATTTTAAAGTTAAAATTTAATGGGTGCGTTCAATTGACGACCTATGAAACAGATATATTCTGATATAAATTGTTGATGAATAATATTTATTGGAATTTCTAAACAAACAATATTTTGACCCTGAAACTTAAATATTAACTACAAAAGATTTAAATCGTTTTTAAACCCGAAACAAATATTAACTATGTTTCAACTACGTACCAGGAAAACGAAAATATGAAAACCGGTTTAAACCCATAACTTAAAATCAAAAAAATTTTAACCCGTTTTGACTCCCTGAAATATATTTCATAATAAATTCCATCGTCAAAAAGTTACTAAAAATAGAAATACAATTTCTAACTTTCTAACTACATACATATAATAACACATAGTGTTTTTTTTTTAAGAGCCAGGCTATATCTCAAGAAGTATAAACAACTTTTACGACAATGTTTTCAGAAAGATATTTGTACACCAAATTCACATATGCATTGTCACTTTAAAGTTTATATACCACAAAAAAACAATTAAATAAAACAAAACAATTTTTTTACATTTTCTATTGCACAGTGGTATTTATGTACTAGCTGTCCCATTAAATTTCACATAAAGTTATGTGTTTAAATTTCACCACATAACAAGTCTTATGCAATAATTTAAACCTACGTTTATTTTTAGTAATAATTCGGTAAATTATTATTCTAATTTATTTATTGTTGATTTGACTAATTTAATATCTCTATTGAATATATGACTATTTTATTATTATAATTATAACATTATAATAGTAGGTACTTCAATAATAAATTCCAATTTCCAAAAAACGATAATGATATAATTATTGTTTATATGTTATATCATATTTATAAAACAATGACAATAGGTATTATATTTCTTCAAAATGTGTCAATCAACATATTATTATTAGGTATAGGCAGATATAGTAAATTTTTACATCGAAATGTTTCAATAAATTTGTGATTTAATAATAAAAAGACAAATGATAGAAACTAAAAGGAGAAACGACATTTTGTTACAACGAAGGGAAAAAAGAAAATTTAACAAAATATAGAAACATGTTTTCGTGTCGAAAATTCTGTGCCAAAGCCCTATTATACACTGCAGCAGGCGAGAGAACGTCACGACGACGTGCCAGTTGTTTGTGCTGGCCGTTGAACAGTTGGAGTCAATGACGGTTCGCCACGGAACGTGTGGACTTAAAGTGCGATTCACACTTGTCCGGCACATACCGTCACGGTTACCTGACCAGCACGAACGAAATCGTTACCGAGTGGTACCGAGTGGTATACCTATGTTAATGCGTATCCTTGCGTTCGTTTATATAATATATTGTTACAGTATTTAAAAGTTTCACTTTTTATTGGCAAATAGGAGTATGATCACCTGCGATTCTTGTGTTTAACTGGCATTAGAAGTCCGAAAAACTACAGTTAGGCACGTCCAGTTTAACTACAGTTAGTTATAAAACAAAAATAAATAACGGATTTTTCAATAGGGACGCTCGAACTTTATCAGGTCATGGCGGCCATGTCGACAAGCTTTATCTGTCGAATTTGTTGCGAGTTATTCAGTAGTACATATATGACAAATTACTATGGAAAGTTATGGATAGTGTATTGCAGAGGTGGATTTGGGGAGGGACGCAGGGGGACGGAGCTACTCTTCATTTTTTTCATGTTTAACAGCGTACCCCTTAATTTATTTATCAAGGAACGCAAGGAACGCAGGTTTGTTTTAATTTTTAT
>JAIPRL010004490.1:0-37721 GCA_025469235.1 Pemphigus obesinymphae | reverse complement strand
AACTAACATACATTTAGTGTTATTATATAAATAATACATAGGTATAAATAATAATAATTATTATATCATATCCACAACAAAATACCAATTTACTAAAAAGTAAACAGGACTATAATAAATTATACACGTTATATAATAAAATGTTTGAATATATTCTAAAAGTTATTGTACATTTCAAATATGTATTTGTATTATATGCATGGATATTTAAAGATGCAAGAGTATAAAACTTCTAAGCATCATAGGGCCACTCAGAGCAACTTGCAAATTGCGAGAATGGACTTGAAAATTCTTGCAAATTAAGGGGAATGTTTTGACACCACTTTCGACTCTCTAGGGCAACATGGTAGGGCTGAGTGTAGAACTTTGAAGCGTCATAGGGCCACTAAGGGCAACTTGCGAATTGCGGGGATACACTTAAAAATTCTTGTAAATTAAGGGGAATATTTTGACACCACTTTAAACTCTCTAGGGCAACATGGTAGGGCTGGGTGAAGTTGGCCCCACCTTTTATAATTAGTGATATCTCGGTTAATAATAACTTGCAAATTGCGGGAATGGACTTGCAAATTCTTGCAAATTACTTGCAGAATATTGGCATTATTTTCAAAATGATCGGACAATATGGTAGGGCCAACTTCACGCACGTCATTTGAATATCTATTTACCAATATATAGAAATTTAAAATTCATATTGATTTGTAAATTTGTTATATATATATTTTATGCCTTTACCATTTCTAGATTCACCACCGAATACACGAAATTTAGAAGATAATAATTTATTATGTGCCAAATTAAAAAAAAAAAATCACTTTTTAAAAAGACGGTATTCACCCCATGAATGTTATAAGTCATATACCTACTATAGATATATACTTACATAAAAAGTGATTTATTGGAAAAGTAATACAACATAGTATTTTTTAATTTTCAAAAATTACAACATATAATACACAAATATTCTTAATTTCTTCTTATTCAATCGCAGTCGAGGATCGCGTGCTTGAAAGTGTTATTTTGATATATAAAAAAAAAAAAAAAAAAACGATTGTTATTAAAAAAGACTATTAAAAGACTGAAGCTTCCTTAAATCGATAAGTCGATAATGTCGGAAATTGTGTATATATAGTGGCTCCTAAACAATTAACTTAATATAAACTACTTTATATCTCATGACACGACATACATAAGCAGACAGGAACGTATATAAATATATAATTTTCTAAGTTGTTGTTGATCTGTTTACGCCTATTAGTTCATTAACAAATAATTATTAGTTGATATTTATAATATATGTATATTCACATTTTAATACGGAGTAAACATTATTATGAAGTCGTTAAACGTTAAAATGTTTGTTGTGCATTATAATATCAATTATTTATACATTTTATAAACCATGCGATCACGCGGAATATATTATTATTTATTGATATAAAATGTACATATTTAAAAAAATTAATTAAATTATTACTTTAGATGGATATTCTAGAATAATTATAGAAATCCTAATGATTAATAGTATTAAAAATGTTAAAAAAATGTTCTACCAAAAAAATTAGTATAGGTATACTGAGGTAACGTGTAGTTTTCTGGTCGAAATATTATTTCCAGAAAACTAAACACCACGGTAAAACCACTAGTGCCTCGCTTCACTTAGAAACTAAAAAAAATTATACTCACAGATGGAAAAAAAAATCAAAAATTGTTTTTTTTAAGTTCAAAAATTATTTTAAAATCTTTCAGCTAAGCAGTGATTTAGTTATAAATTAGTGAGTACACGCGTGATTCAGGTACGTAGGATTTATTCTAAGGATTTTTCTAAAATGTGGATTTTATATCTTTGTTTTCTCAAACACATATGTATGTTTATTATAATAAATTAATTACTAATTCTAGTAAGTATTTTGTTTAATTTCAATTAAAATCGTCCAACTTGCCATCAAAATCATTGGCCCTCGTTGTATTTAACAGTGATTGATGTTTTTAGTCGACAGAAAGAAGAAAATACATTTTCTGTTACCTATAAAACTGTCTAATAAAAGTTTACATCTAGTTGGAACTTACAATAATTATTTTTTCAAAGTTTTCAGTAGTTTTTAAATGAGTACATAACTTGATGGAAATTTTATGATTTTTAATTGATGTTATTATAAATCTAAAATTAAAATTTATCTATTTGATGAGTATTTTTATTCTTTTAATTTTTTTTTTTTTTAACAAAATTCAATAAAAAAAGTAGAAAGTTTTAATTTTAATTTTAAACAACTCAAAATAAAAGTTGAAATTTTTTTCCAATTTAAGAAATAAATATAGTCATATACTCTTTTATTGGTTTTATAATTATAGGTTTTTTTTTATGTCTATATACATTTTTTCACGTAGAAGGAGTCGAGCAAAAAGTCTTGGAGTACAGTACCTACTTTTTTGATACAAAATTCATTCTAGTTGGTAATTTAAAGACATAATTATTCGATTTTGTCGATAGTTATCTAAGTGAAAAATAAAATTACCTTTTATAACGGAAATGTTTATAAATGGATAAATAACAAAAAAATGTCTCATTTACCGATTTTTTTTTTTTTTAAATAACATTGTATCAAAAGAATTGAATATGAATATATGAATTGCCTATCTGCTTTGTCAACCTGCAACAGAAACACTTTATGTGTGAAAGACGATCTTCTAAATAGCGTATCCCGCCGCAGGTGAAATATTTTTAAAATTAATTAATTAACATTATTATTTCTCAAAATACTTTGGTCACTAACTATTCCAGATTTTGATAAATTACATAATATGAGGTGTACAAATTACACTCAAAGGTAATTCCACTTGTGTTGTGTTTCACCCAAAAAAAGTTACACTTACAAGGTGTCACACCCAAATGGGGTTAAAAATTCAAGTTTTTGCACTCAAAAGGTGTTGAACTTACAAGTAGTCTCACTTAAAAGAGTTACACTTACAAGGAATTGCACCCGGTAGATGTTGCACTTAAGCTAGAAATAATATTAATACAATATCCTATCCAAGGACCGAAGAAACGATGGACCATCAACCACATACTGTATCTGGATGACATTATACAATTTAATATTAAAGAAACTTGCAGTCGACCGTGTTTTAACGAGCTGAGTAGATTAACATGATAGTAATTTGGTTATTTATCAGTTTAACAAATGTTAACTTAACTTGTTATCAAAATATTGTAAAAAAAAATAATATCTACTCTCTGGTAACCAAACTAAGAATCTCTTAACTTATACACTAGCAACTACGGACTGAAATACTCGTAGGTAGATAAATATAGAGGTATGGCACAAAGAGGATTAGGGATAAAGGTGTCTAAACTTAAAATTTACTAAAAAACTTAAAATTCAAGACTAGTTCGTTAACATTTTTACTTTGATTTGAGAAAATTCTCTATTTTTTTACAAAAAAATTAGTCAATATCTTTATTTTCATTACATATCAAATATTTTTTGAAATATTATAAATCCTTTTTACAAATTACATCTTTCCATTGTTTTAAAATTTTGTTAGCGGGATGTCTACATTTTAATCTAAATAAAATGTTTTTTTTAACGACTTCAGCCGCCTTAAAAGGACGTCATACAGCCAATTTTTAAGGGATTTTGTATTGGCATTTTTGATGAAATTTTAAGAAAAATTAAAATTTAACAACTTGAATATATTTAAATATATTTTTAAATATTTGTGTGTCAATATCATTTTTTTTTGTTGTGTAATTGCGATATTTGTTTAAAAAACATGCCTATTCAAAATGACGGTTAATCGTTTCCCAGTAGTTAAAGGGCAAAAATATCTATTATAAAATCAAAAGTTGACAACATTTTAGAGTAAATATGGTTTTTTCAATAATCTAAATATTTAGTATACAATCTAACATTCAAAAATAATTTTTTTGTTTAGTTTTTTAAACAATTGTAACTTTTTATGATAGGCGATATTGGATTAAAAATATATGTTATTTTCTATAAAATATGGTTAATTAAATATTTGTGTAAAAAATATTTATTCTTTTACATGAGATTACATTATGAGATACGAGAACGTTTATAATTATAATTATTGTATACAATATATGTCACTATACTTAATTGAACAGAAGCATTTAACATGCAATTAATTTGATCGGTTAATGCACTTAAAATTGTTTATTTATTTATATTAATCCTCTCAAAAAGGGAGAGGAAAATACCACCGAGGGGATGGTTTTACATATATTGTATAATATACGTTCTCTTGCATTTGTTCGTTTATAAAATATATAGCCTTCGGTCATAAGTCTGATATATTACGTGTGCGAGAGGGTTAAACAGCATTGTACTCTTTTTATGTTAGCAAAAAAATAATACATGTTCAAAATGAAAGGGATAGAGAAATATATTTTGTTCATTTAGTCTAACCTTATACTTCACATAATATAGATAAAAAGATAAAATATATAGTAATTTATGAAAACATTTTTGAAATAAATTATATAAAATTATATATAACAAAAAAAAAAAAAAATAAAAATAAAATATATATATAAATTATAAATACAAAAGTCGTCAATAGTAAGAGGTGGAAGAATTTAGCTTGACAATTAGAATTCTGATAGTGAATAGGTATATTAAATTTGAAAGTAACAAGTCATTGCATTTTAAAACAATTATTAGCGGTGATCGGTGAAATATACTATGTAACTATCATTGTCAAAAAAGAACATTTTCAACATTTTATGACGTCACCGTATAAAATATAGATATTAACCATGTACACTTTATTTTTTATTTTTCTATTTATAGAAATTTTTTGTTGTTAAAATTACATTTTTTTTTCTTAAAAGTACTACACTAAACATCATAAAATTAACTCCAAAAATAACACCATAAAACATATTTGCTATTAAAAAATCTTTCTAATCCAAAACGTTTGTACTTGAATGCTTCTACATCAAATATTGATTTTAGAAAAAAAATATATACGAAAAAATTGAATACCACTGAACACCACTTATAGATTACTCATTCTGCTCAAAATCTAAAACGCTAATACGAGCATGAAAAATGAAACTTTCAAAATTAAATTACTTATTATCGAAGAAGCTTTATGTATTATACAAAATGGAATTCAATTAAAATTATAGATAGGTACTGATTATTGCAATTTCTAATTAAACAATTAACGTGATAGTAGGAATAACAAATTTATCGGTAATAACAAATTATAATTGTAATGTCAATATAATTAATATTGAAAATAAACGTCGTATAAACAAACAGTTTACAAACGAATTATAAAATTAGATTTTATATAAGTTGAACCTACTATAATTTTTATAATTTGGAATATTTTTTTGTAAATTTACTGTAGAGTTAATTAATAGTTGATATAGTATGGATATTGAAACTAAAACACCATATTAAAATCATTGAATGAGTTACCAGAATCACACAGAAACCCTCTTTTAATTTTTATTTAAGAATCTTAATATTACTATTTATTTTATTTTTAAAAGTACAAACTTAAATTAAAAATAAAAAACTATACAGACATAGGTGTTTGAAGTAAGATCATCGTCCCTTCAGTCCTCGGACCGAATAGTATATTATTTTAAATTGATTCTGAGGGAAGATCAGTATCTATAATAATGTTTAATATTATTTACAGATAATAAGTTTGAACTTTAAATAGACATAACAAATTTATTTTATATTAATTCCCACAATAACTATTTATTTGTTTTCTTGTTATTTTCCCTACATTTATAAAATATTTCCATTATAAAATGCCATTTGAGTTTCTAAACATAAGTTCACATACCTTATATCCCCGTTGTTTCCGTCCACAGGTATTATAGTACATGTTTATGCATCTTTTTATTTGATTACTTGGAAGACAGATATTATAATTTTTTTAAAATAATTATTTAAAATACGTTTAAAAACTGGGCATTTAGCATTCTCACAGAGTAGAATTTCCTAACATTTTAAGGATTCTAAACATAATTAGTTCAGATATCATATATCCTCGGTGTATCCGACCGCAAGTCAGTCCGTTCATTAGTTTGTCTGTCTATAGTTTTTAGCGTATAATTAGAAGTTCATTGTTTTTGTTACCAGGGAGACAAATATTATCAATTTCATATTGGATGTACATTGTACCTATATTATATGTTTGTCTATCTTTATAATTCGGCGCTGTAGTTATTAAAATAAATATATAAAATTTTTATTAGTTTTTAATTTAGATTCAGGTCAAGTTAAGGTTGGTTAAAAACTTGTTTTATGCATTATAGTTTGTTGTTTAAAATACGTTTAGAAACCAGGAATTTAGCACGTTTACAGGGAATCCCTTCTATATTTATTTCTTTACGTTTTAAACAACTGGGTCTGAAAATCAAATAATGCCTTTTCTGAAGTACTACAATGAATTCATAATTATGTAACCTAAAAACATGAATTTAATTATAGAATTGTTAATTTCACATTGTATTATAATTATATACGTTCAAAATGTCCAAAATAAAAATTATACATTTTGTGACATAATTATCACACAATTTAACATTTCTATAATTAACTAAAATTTGACAAAACCAATTTTATATTTAAAAAATTTGTAAATTTCAAGTTCTTAAGACTAATATCTATTATATATAAAAGGAAGTAACCATAATAGCGTTTGGAAAATATGTGTTTTCTTCGTTTATACGTAATTTGCCCATAGTTATCTCTTACGATTGAATTAAACAATTGGGAATAATCGATAAATGAACTTTGCTTATACGACAACTATTATATATCAAATTTCCTATCTGAAAATAGGTACATATGAAATGATTGGAGCACTCTTACTACTAGAAATTTTGGATAAAGTGATGAAAATAAACATATTGTAAAACCAATAAGTACATTCCTCACTTGACTGAGTAGGTATCTAATAATATTAAATGTATAAAAAATTACAACTAAACCACTGTAGCAAACTGCCATCATAATTTTAAAAAGTGTTATAACATTAGATGACTGAATCTAATTATTATTGAAGACGTACATATTTAAATAGTCGGCTGTTGGCACGAGTGTATATTATGTATAATCCGGTGTATATAGCTTACGATATTATAATAATTTATCATAACATATATAATATTTATGCACATTGAGACAAGCGTATGATAATGTTTAATGTAGAAACAAAATATTAGCAATATTCTTAATGGTCTGGTGGCGTTGTTTATACCGAAACCCTACGACGGAATTGCAAAGTAAACTAAGACTTATCGGAAACCTTACGCGTGCAAGAAAATTGAACTAGCATCTACGACAAGTGAAAAATACCTGCCGCAAAGGGTGATAATAATATATTAATATAATATGCAAACTGCGTCACATATCAGTAAAATAGTACGCGATGTTTTAAACGAGACCTTTTAAAGTCCTTATCCCTAACACGAGTAGACGTGTGCCGTGAATATAACAACGCATTGTAATTATTCCTATAGTATTCTATTTATATCCTATTAGTATTTTAATTTTTACACTAAACATTTGTTTGTTTAGAACTGAAATAAAGAGTGAATTTAAATTAAAAATTAAATAGAGCACAGTTTAAAAATTAAATGTTTATTTAAACTCTATAGTAGCTAGGTGCCTACTACATATAGAGTACAACATATAGCGCGAGGGTTGGACTACTTAGTTTAGTTTAGTTTCTAAATTATTACCTATTTAATTAGGTATTTCAATATTAGTAGAATAAAAAGTTTTCCTTAACTTTCAATAAAGATATTTTAGTATTTACTATATATTTTTGTGTCTATTTAAAGTCAGAATTGTTTAGCTATCTTACAAATCTCCTTGAAATAATAACTTACTACTGTAATACAAGTTACGATATACATTTAAACAGTGGTGTTCCAATAGGGTATACTCCGTACACGCCGTATACTCTCATGATTTTTTTGAAAAATTTTGGGTATACTGCGTATGCTCTCAAATCTCAAGTTATACGCAAAGGAAAAAAAACAAGTACTGAAGAAAGGCCTCAAAAGTTTTAGTCTACTTTTTATTTTTATGATTAAATTTATTTTTGGAATTTATATTTATTAATTTTCCCACTGTAGGCCTCTATATCACCTCTATACTACTTTAAGAAGAAATATAATTACTTTTAATTATTTTATTATTTTTCGTACTATCGGAATCACCTCTATCCTCGCATCTATTCCTGTAAATCGTAAGAAAAATATATGTATAATATTGAATCTTCATATTTTGGACTTGGGTACTTAATGACAGTGACGAAACTAGGGGAGGGTGGGGGTGTTACACTCCCCCAACACTTAGCTCAGACGGCAAAAACAGAAAGTTGGTGACCTTTTTTTTATGCTTATTTTAAGGAATATTAGGAGTATTTTGGAATTTAGACGCCCTTCCCCCCAGAAATATGTCTTTGGCTTGTCTTGGCTTAAAGGTTTATTATATTCTCAAAAAAATATGTGGGAATATCACTGCATTTAAATATTCTAAACAAAATGAAAACCTTTCAAAAATACTTTATCAAGGTGTTTATTGTATGAATTAGTTTTACTTTTATAATATCGCCTTCTCTTCCAATTCTTTGGGGTCGACCACTCTAATTCTATACTTTCACTTAATTCTATCTACCAAATTGTCTACATTTACCCCCCCCCCTTTTCTCATATAACTCGCCATTATATCCCCCCCTTTATTTCAATCTTCTTCTCCCCCACATTCCATCATATTTTATTATTTAAATATGATGGATAAGAAGTTTATTTTTCATTACATACATTTTTTTTTACTAATCTTATTGCCTCAGTTTTTTCCCCCTTTAATACATGCGCGAGTTATCTTAATCTATTTTTTCCCATTTTGTCAAATACCGAAGTTATACCTAACAACCTCTTATATACTCATTCCTTAATTTATCTTCTTTATTATCTTCACTTATCCACCTTAACATTCTCATCCCTGCTATACTCATTCTCTGTTCTATTTTCCTATCCACTGCCCAACATTCTATTCAATACATCATTGCAGGTCTCACCACTGCCTTCTAAAATTTTGCTTTTAACCTAATAGGGATTCATTTGTCACACAAAACACCTAACACCTCTCCACATCATCCATCCATAGTTAATCCTATGTTTTATATCCTGTTAAAAACCTCCATATTTCTGTACAACGGATCCTAAGTACTTGGACCGCTCAACCTCTCCTACTACATCCCCACTTAACTTTATTTTTAGTCTATCCCTATATTCTCTGTACTCTCTTTCACCAAAACCATACTCTATATATTCTATTTACTCCTACTAATTAGGGCCTAAAATATATCCAATTTCAGGGTACACACTTTAATTATATTGTTAACGTTGATAGATTTCCATAGTTCAATTACCAGTTAATCGAAGCTTGTTATCACATTAAGTGAAGCAAAATAAGTTATCATTTGTGGAATTCATGAGTTATAAAATTAACATCAATTGTAGCTCCAAAATAAAGTGAATTATTCAAATTTACCTGTTATTAAACCCTCTATAAATACTCTATGTAAAAAAAGTTTAAATAAAAAAATGGATGTTTTGAACCGAAAAAAAGGTTGTTCAAATATATTTTTTATTGGTTTCGATCAAAAATTGGTTAGGTATTTGATCAAAGGCCAATTGTTGGTATTTTTGCGATCGAAAATAATAATATCAAAAATTTGAGATCAATATAATTATGAATAAAGTTTTTTTTTATACATTTTTGGCCCTTTTAGACTCCCATCTCTCTTGTCAGCAAATATTAGTAAAAATTAGACATCCCTTTATTTTATTACGTCAACATAAGTCTAACAACACTCCTCAATTAAAAAAAAAAAAACATAACGGGGAAATGATACTGTAGCGATTTAAGACTGCTGACGTCAGTATGGTTAAAATTTCCTATTCTCTTGTCAGTAAATGTCAACATATAGCATACCTATTTAGCTCCTCTCTTCTAATTTCTTACATACAATTTAAACGATAATGTAGAAATAAGCAAAATATCTAATTAAATATTCAAGGAAAATTAATAATATTATAATAAAAAGGAAAAAATAAATAAGGACGGACCTTAGATTTGGATAAAATATTTTAAGATTTCTGGGGCATATGAAAGAAAAAGTGAAATGTAAGAGACTTTCCTTTCCAATGGGTAATTTAAGTACTGCAGGTAAATTATAACCGGGGTGAATTCGATACTTTGCTGGTTATCAGTCATTTGCAGACTAAAAACCATTTCTACCCTCCTAAAAAATCATTCTTATTTCCGTTATTTTTTGTAATTCTCCTTATGCTAAAAAACTACTAAAAAATTTAAAAAATTCCTTTTTAAAAAACCAATTTATTACAATAGGTACCTAAATTTACTAATTGATATTTTATTCTTTTACTCAATTCCTTGTACTTAAACTAAAACATAAACCAAAAACGATCATAAATCATGATATACTGCATATTGGCCAGTGTTGGAAGTAGAACGAAAATTTCCGCGACACCAATAAAATTAATAATAATAATAAACTAATAAACAGAATATATTAATGTAGCTTAGATATTGCAAGACTTTAACATTTGATTTTAGATATTATTGGATAGTGAGAACGAGAATATTAATTATTATCCGAGATAACAATTGTTTAATAAGTTAAAACGTTTAAACATTTAAACATAAAAAGTTAAAACATTCAAAACGTTCTATTATACATTTTACCTTCAATAAGACAAATAATATTCATTTTAGTTCCTTATTTCATTATTTACCTAAGATTAATTTTAATTTAAAAAAAATGTTATATAAAAGTTAGAACCGTAACTATGTAAATTCAAAGAAACTCAGTATTCCTGTTTATATTATATATTACATAATATATACATAAGTATATATTTATCAAAATCTTGAATATAGAAAATTTGAGGAATAGAGAAATATATTTAATTTCAGGGGTTTATACAAGGGGGATGTGGGGATCAGATTTCCCATGATATTGTTTTTAGTTTCTTGAAGAATCAAGATACTATTAGGGTTGAAATATGAAAAAATAAAAAAGTATTGTGCATTTAAAATCTTTAAAAAGGGAAATCGAATTATAATCCAGCCAATAGTAAATAAGTCATCATTTTCTGTGCCTTCTAATTATTATATTTGTGAAAATATTTAAAAGTACAAGTCAAATTCATAATTTATTTCGACTTAGTGTTTTTTCCGGAGTAAATCAATAAATTTAGAGTGTAATCTGTAACTTCCTAACGGTTGGTCGGATCACAAATCGAGTAGTAACTTTTTTGATATATATCTCACTATGTCCCAAGTAGGATAAATTTGGTGTTTGTAATTTTAAAATTTTTATCATATCACATCAAAATGTGTCTTAATTTCACTGTCATTGGTTTTTTGTCGATATATTTCTAGATATTTAACCAATAATTTCGATTTAACATTATTTCAAAATTATTATTTAAAGTATTTGTAATACTTCATTAAAAATATTCCAAATAATTTTAAAATACTTTTTCTTATCCATAGGTATTAAATTTAAATAATGATAATATTAAGTAATATTAATACTAAGTACATCAATTATTATCTAATTTAATTTAAACAATATACAATGAGTGTTTGAGGGGTTCGAATTCTTTTTAAGATTTTAAGAGAACAATTTATATAATCATTTTTTTTACATTTGTAATTGGAACCTTAAAAGAACATATTTTTTTTGAAGGAATAAAATACTTTTAAATATTATTCAAAATTCCGTATTATATTATAATATATTATACTATTATAAGTATATAATTAAGAAAAATTGTGTAATTCTATATATAGCTTATTTTTCAAGACAATTATTATTTGCATTACTGATCTTCTACCCCCATTAAAAATTCAAATGTATATGCCACATAATGATCATATTTAAAAGGGTCATTATTTTTGACTTTTCATTGCTGTATCGAACAACATATCATTTGATCACACATAATGCCCCCCCACACCCACACTTTTGATCAGTTTCTGCCGTAATAAACGATTTTGCTCGAAGTATACAATCGTCATACACGTCTAAATCAATTATTTTCATTTATAACGGTTAACTACCTACCTCCACGCCGTTTAGAGAGTTCAGATTTCCGAAAAAACTTTTCTTCGTGACCCTTATCGCGATGGGTTAACGATGGGGGTGAATTATTTGTGATGAAAAAAAGAACAAGCCTCGTAAGAATTTTTTATTTTTTTTTCATTTCAAAACTGCCTGCAGCGGCAAACGCAAACTGCCTGCGCCCCACAAGTCCTAGATACAACTACCGTGAGACCGTTTTATGTATTGTTGTTCTCGAAGAAAACGACGACACGATAACACGGCAGCATCGCCTTCGTCATCGGTGGAGTATAAATATGTAAACAATCGTTTATTTTACTGCAGCGTGTACACGCGAGAGGGAAAAAACACGTAAAAATCGGGAGAGGATAAGAAAAAAAAAAAAAAAAAAAAAAATACGATTTAGATATATTACTTTGTTTACCTTTTGCCCGTACCGCGTATACAAGCGCCTACTGCAGATAGAGCGGGCACAATGGTTCGACGACGGCACCGATCGTTTTTGATAAAATAAAGCCCGGAAGCGACTCGTATAGTCCCGTAAGTACGACGCCGACCTGATAATAATACATGATGCGCGCAGACGGTATATTATTGTGTACATATTATTCACGATTTATCGCCATAACGTCACCCGTGATTAATGCATATCCTTGCGCAACTGCCACTGCTGTACCTGTACAACTGTATTCATGTCAGAATAATAGTCGTAATTTTACGTTATATATATTTATACAGTGTGTGTGTGTGTGTGTGTGTGTGTATGTGTGTGTGTGTGTGTGTGTGTGTGTGTGTGTGTGTGTGTGTATGCTCGTGCATGTAATACGAGACGAGCAGCAACGCGTCCGTGTCAAAGGCAAACGACAAAAGGGCCGGGTCGGAGGCAAATAGCCGCAGGGCGCAATATCCAGCGGTAAATACTGTCTCACACTCTCTCGGTCCGCGTCGCTCGCTGTACGCGCTTTACTGTGTGTTTACGTGCGATTTGGCGAGTGTTCGCGTCTGTGTGTGCACTGGAAAACGATTTACTAGGGGACGCCGGCGAAGGCGGGCGTCGCGGATGTTTACACTCTCCCGGAGCTAAAGGACTCAATTTGATTTTAATTTCATGCTTTGTCGCCTGTACAGGACGTCGGTCGTGTACGCGCGCCGTCCAACAAACACGGCCCAAGCGGTGCTCGAAACGGCCGGCTGACGACAGACCGCGTAATGATATTGTAATTTATTAAAACCGAACGACGTGATTTCGCATACACGCGCGTTCCGCTACTCGCCCCCGCCCGCCGTCCACCATCACCCCGCCACCACCCCCCCCCGCCACCCCACAAAACGCGAAATTTCAAAATTTTCTTTTCTAATATTTAGCATGGGACCAGAGCGTGTATTTCTCTATATATGTTATCGAAACGCGAGTACACCACACCGGAAATAGTGCGTAATTAATTTAGAAGAAATTTATTAGGTAATATTTCTATAATAGTGTTTTAATAACACCAAAATGATTAATGTGTTTGTTTTCCATGCCAAATATCGGCATGGTATTTGCATAAAATATTCCGGACTCTTCCGATTAATTCTCTCGCTAACCCGTCCTATTTCAAATAACATAAAATGTAATAACATGAACACGAATAAATGGTATTAGATTTTAGTGCTAAATTCATATAAATTAATTATAATTGTAATAATTATGATAAAAATACATTTAGAAATATATTTAGGTAACTTATACGAATACATATATATAGAAAAAGATACATTAAAATCGTATTCATTCAATATGGAAAAGCTGGAAGCTTTTCTCTAATTCCTCATACATATTTTAAAATTGTATGCTGTTAATAGTCTGGCAAATATTTTCATAATCGTCATGCTAATTCCTCACTAATTATTGGACATTATTTTCAAGTTTGTGAGAAGAGACAGTAAATGGTAAATTTTTCAAATAGATTTGAATTAAGTTTTTTAAATCAAAATTTCTCTAAAGAAAATAGCAGGATTCGGGTTTTACGGTTTTTTTTTTTAGACAATTTTGAATTTTTGTTTTAACAAAATATTTAAAATGACATTTTGAATTCATACTCACATTTTATTCTAAAACTTGCATGAAAAAACACAAGACAATACTTTGAAGAAGTTGATAATGTAAATTATAGTTTCAGATATTTTTTTATGTATTTTCATCATTATAAGATATAAAATCTGGATGACGAAGACAAATTAAATCCGATTTTTAAAGAGAATATACTATAGCCATATAGTTATAAGACGTTGAATTCAATGTCATAACCATAGAATATTAATTTGACCATATGACATTATTTTGGTTGAATCTAGATTATAGATTTAATTGAATAATTATTAATCATATTATCACATATTTAATTTCTTTGTATTTGAATTTAGTATACATGTAAATTACGAGTATTATATAAATGAGTAAGGTTAAGTAAATTTCTTATATTTTTAAAATAATTTAGTTTATGTAGTTTCAGTTAAAAATCTATAATAATTCGATCAAGTTATAAATTACTTTTTATTTTGGTAAACAGTAACTTAGTTTAGTTAAAAGTTTGTGAAATGAAATATTATAACTTAAGTTAAGTCTATTTTTATCATATTTTAGGTGTCGAAATACAATATGTTATATATGATCTTATATGCCCGTTGTGTCCGTCTGTCTGTAGTTACTATAATATATATATAGTTATGAGTTTGTTGATTTGGTTACCAAGGAGATAAATATAATTTGTTATATATATATATTATACATATACATATATTTTCATATATATGTATTTGTATTATTTAGTTACGAGAAACATTGTTCACTTGGTTACAACGGAGATGTTATATTATCATGGGCACCAATTGGCGGTCAAGAGGAGATATTTTAAAAACCATGTAAAACGAGATTTGAATGAACAATTTGGATAATTTCTTTAAAATAATATCTGTATGAAAATTCTATGTGACTAGATTAATCATTATTGTTACTATTGTAATATATGAACTTCATAAACATATTTTTCTTATTGTTCTTTATTTGAATTTGTAAACTATTGCATTTCGTACATTCAGGTACGACACATTCTTAAAAATCTTTTGTTCTCTAAAATCATGTTTCGGCTACATTGAACGCATGGATCTAGTTAACCGACAATCTAGGTGAACGTCAACTAGCAACTTGTTCGAAAAGAATCATATTATTTGCGATTTATAACCGTGCGGCATCAAAAATACGTAAACAGACTATGACTTTTCAATGGTGCGGGTTTGACACGAATTTTACTATCTCAAAAACCAAGACAGTATTGAAATTTAAATGCAAAAAGTAAGATTTTCAATTAAAATCATATTTCTTCAGAAATAAAAATCTAATCAAAACCTAACTAATGGAAATTAAATCATAACGTTCTTAATTATTCAAATATTATATTTAAAGAAAATCGTAAACACTAGTCAAATTTAAAAATTTTTATTGACTGAATGATTCTTTAAAAGCACGAAATCAGTAAATATAGAATTTTATCTGTACCCATAGGTTCACGGGCAATACATGTCACTCTATAGAATTATAATTCCCTGAAATTTTTTCTATGAGCGTCCATGGATAAAATACGTTTTGTGTTCATGACAATTTGTACTTTGAACGAATAACTTATAAATTACAATATTATACGAATTTCTCGCTCGTGCAATGCATTCGTTTGTCGAGAGTAGGACTGTGGTTTTATATATACTCAGTTTAGAATATTTGGAGGAATAGTTTGACGACAACTCGCTACAAAGTTACATGAGCCAGAATGTTGACATTCTACTATTATTGCTTACTCAACGTTTCCCATGGCGGTGTGTCTTGTTATTCCGGTGATAGAAAATCATCGTTCCGGAATCCAGAATTGTTTGAATTATACCCGAAACGTGTAAAGTTGCGACAACAATGTTTAGAACAGTGCGGGTGTACTACACAATAGTTATTATTGCAATTTTCATTGTGTTTTGTATTGTACCTAAACGTATAAACTTTGCTGCAAGTGTACCACTTCTGCGTAGTATTGTATATAAAATTTATTATGTACAAGTAAGTACGATGTATCGCAGAAAATTACTCTTGCAGTCTATAACTCATAAGGAAAATATAGTATTATCTGAATGCAAGAATTTTCGTTTAAAATTGAGAAGTATTCAACTCATTCGATAAATAATATGCGGCTATAATATAAAACCGATTTTTTTCATTATATAACTCACTGTTACATTGACAAAAATATAATTATAATATATATTGATACAATTCCAAACGTATGATAAATTATAGAAAAATGGCGAACATTTCGTTTGTCCAAAATGTTTTTTCCCCAAAAAATTAAACATAGAGCAAATGACACCGGTAAATTTGTAGCCGATTAAGGTTCAGTAATCGAACACATGTCCGTTTAGTATTCGATTGGTGTCCAGTTTCATTATTCAAAATTTTTCGGAAACAATGTTTTGTAAAACTTGGCTAATACGGATAGGGATTTCACGAATTTATGTCACAAATTATACTATTACAGTTATATATATATTAGTAGAATAACTTATTCCTAATGAATTGAAATTATAATTAGTTGTTTGTATGTTTAAAATGATTTAAAAGATAATATTTAACAGTATATTTTGGACAACTCCAACTATTTATTCAATTTTAAACAGTTATTTCAAAACTTAGGTACCTACTACTCATTCTTAATTCATTTGTATCTTATTATTTAAATACCTACCAATTATATGTTTTTATTTATTAATGATAATGATTTTTAGTCGAAACTAATTGTTACTAAATATCGAATACTGGTTAATATATTTGTTTATTTATATATTTTATTATTTTTATGTTATTTAATTATATACATCCATTTATTTTAATTTTTCAAGAATTACTTTTCTACATTTAAACATAATACGAGAAGCTAGCTAATCCATAAGCACATTAGCTCGTTGGCCAGATACTTTTGGTGAACATATTGAAATTGTAAGCAAATATAAATAATTTTTCTCATTAAAACCACTCTGAGTGAAGCTGTGTGTAGTATTACACATAACAATATATATATATAATGAATGCAAAAAACTAATATAATATGGTTAATCTTTTAAAATTTCAGAAAAAATTTCTTTACTATATTTACCACTTTTATGACATATAATGATAAAAATCTATAGATAATTGCTATGAATGGCACAATATTTGTAAAAAGACATTGAAAATTATATCACGTTAATGTTAATATATTATATTAATTTATAATCTATGTATTTCCGTTTTTACGTGATATTTCATTAGTTAAGTATTTTGCTATCGGAAAAAAAAACTATCGGAAACATCGAATAACAATGCTTAAAAAATATCGAAAAATATATATGAAACATTATAGATATGCATATTGCATATTGACTAGAGGTGTATAATTGTAGACTGAAACCAGTACAGTCGTTTTGCACAGAACGCAAAATGAAAAAAAAAAAAAAAAAAAAACAAAAACAAAAACAATAAATAAAAATGCACAATTAATGTATATTTTCAAAAAGTAAAATTTCAAAAGTTTTTAAAGAGATAGCGGGAAGAAAGTTTGAAAGTATGTACTTGAAAATTGAATATATTTTAGGACCATCCTTGCACATAAATATGCATACACACAAACACACATGCACTCACAAAAACCTGTATTTTAGAGACTCAAAAGTTTTACTCTCCTCCCCACCTTCCGCCATACAACGTCACGTGCATGCCGCAATCGTCAAGAGTGTATTTCCGTGTAAGTTCGACGTGTCACTCTATGGAATCTGACCACAGCTGTGCGATGCATTTAGTGTGTACGACGATTGTATAATTCACGTATGTGCGCGTCCGTGTGAAAATCTTGGCATTTGTGGCGCTATCGCGTCTCCGTTGCTCCGCTATGTCTACATTCGCCTCTGCCGTTTTTCCTCTTGACGACCCCTTCGTTACAAGACTACACAGCGAAATAATATATATGTACCTAACCTCTTTTACTCCGTCCCAAACCAATCCAAATTTTATCTACCCAGTTTTACCGTCAATGCTATCAGGTGCGTGCGTCAGTTTTTAGTTTTTTTCTGGGCGTACAAGCTTTTAGGCAGGCTAATTTTAACATTTCACCAGCATTTTTTAAATATATATATATATGAAGAAATAAAATATTTGCGTATGTAAATATTATAAACATTATGAAAAAAAAGTTTTACAATTAATATTCATATCATATAAAAGTTAATTATGACGGCGCATTGGAGAATTAAAGGAAGATCGTTTATTAACACTTAGTTAGTGGTGCCGTCACATAATCTACTCTGCCCCCCCCCCCGAAAAAAAAAAAATTATACCCTGTTTGCTATAACATAATATATAATAGTTATATTATGCAATCACGACAATGGGAAACTAGTAAACGTTGCAGGGAGCATCATCGTGATAAATAAATACAATATTGATCGTATTAAAAATGCACTTTTTTGAAATCATATTTTTTCGTTAATAACATCGAAAAATAGAGTTGCACATTTGTATCCTTAAACGGAGTCCCAAGTGCATTATTGCCAGAGTTGCACAGGAGTAAGAAACTACATGACGAACATATTTTAGTACCTGATTAATGTTATTTGCATTATGTAGAACTAAATTAAACTAAGAATATTGACTATACTTTTGATAGTATTGAATAGTTCTATTTATGGTACTTTTTCATAGTAAAAATAATTGTGTATTGCGTTCATATAACGAACATATAATTCAATATTGAATAATTATGAGTTACAATTATTAATTGATAGGTAGTGTTTAAACAACATAAAATTATCTAAAATTTTATTCACATTTTGTTTCAAAATTAGATAACGTCGTTGACGGGTACAAACCTTCTATAGGAAAAAAGTGAAATGTTCTAGGAAACACTTAAAAGTTAAAACTATAAATTATAAATTAATCATCATTCTTCGTAATAAAAAATAAATTCTAGTATAGTGCATAAGTATAATATTTAAGAAAATATTCAAAGTTTTATACAAAAAAATTGTCACAAATATTTTTTTTGAGAATTTTACATTTTAATGCTCATTGTAGATATGTATATTCTTAATTGTTTTTAAAGTTAAATAAATTCTAGTTATTTTAATAACATAAGAACAGTGTTGGTACCTAATTATCTAGAAATATTTAGGTAGTTATCTATTGCCAACACATACGTATAGGAGGTATTCCAAAAACTTTACATAGGAGGTTCTGTATTTTTCATATTAATTTTCATTAATCACAAGAGAAAGATAGTATATAAAATATTTATTTATATTAAATCTTTTTTTTTTTTTTGCTATCCTGTCATACCAAAACCTCATTCTGTCAAATGAAGATTATTCCTGGCCACTACGATAATTATAAATAGTTCTATGAACGTTTTAACTTTAAAAACATTCTCCTAAATGATTAAATATATATGATAGACTGTTGATGAAAACTTTTTATATGTAAACACTAATAGCCATCGATTTAGCAAATATATAACAAATGTAGTTATATTTTATATTCTAATCGTTTTAAATTGGTTTACACTTTACATTTTTAATAGTTTAGAAAACTACACTAGGAAAAGCTTTACGTTGCTTAGTCTTATAGCAGTGGTTATCAAATAAACTTACTTAATGCCAATTGCCTGTGGCCTATATCTGGTACTTATTATATGTGCAGGTAGGTGTACCGGTTTAATTGTAACTATTATATTTGTTCGATCTGTGAACTCCACAGGAGTAAAAAAATGAAAAATGTATAAAGTCGATGGATGACTATTTGTTTAAGATTCTGATGGTGGACTGCTTTGCTATACGAATATTGTATTTCTATATCTAAACGTATTTTGCCGTCATTCAAAGATAACAAATCAAGTGCTTTTTTGTCAGCGTTTTTTCCATCGTTTATTTACATCGCGTAGGATAATATTATATCTACGACAATATTCGTCCTTTTGTGTACACGGTTTGTGTTTGTATGCATATAAATATACTCATATAGGTACTCACATTGTATACCTGATCGGCACAGGTAGTCTATGCTCTTTTTTTTTTATTTTTTCAAACTCGACTTTTCGCTCGAATAAACGAACCATAGAGAGAGCTGCACTATGACAATAATAATAATAATAATAATAATAATAACGTTCGTCTTTCTGGTCCGTAAAAGTAATGTGTATACACAATATATGATAAAAGAACAATAATATTGTTTACCATTTGTTTAACCAACCGATAACACATCCAACGGGACGTTTACAATTGCTCATACCCGTTCTTCGTCTCTCGGGGGGGGGGGGGGGGGTAGGGAATGACATCTGAATCAGTAAAATAAACTATAGCGCATTTGCTGGGCCGAGAAATACGACTATATATCGGTATTTTGATAGCATATTATTTATCCTAAAATCAAATATGAAATGTTATTGGAAATAAAATACAATAAAATAGTTTTAGATTGGTCAAATATTTATATATGCAAATATCCTAGTAAAAGTATTTGAATATTTTAGACATGTAGTATGTGGAAGAAGTATTTTAAATAGCTTTGTTATAGGTACTTAGTGAAGTTTATTAAATTACTTGTATTTACATTTTAAACACTTTTTCCGTGTCAATATATTAATTATTTTTATTAATAACTTAACTTATATTATTTAATCGTATATATTATTATAATGTATAATTTAAAAATTATTAAAAAGTTAATATGATATTATTAAAAGGAGGTGGAGTAGACATAGGTTAAATTAAGAACGCATTAGTATTAGAGATTAAGAATTCATTTTGTTAGAAATTTAGATTAGGAATCCTTAACTAAATACTTGTATCAGATCTTTATAGTATATTTATTTAAATACATATTCCTTTTGTTATTGGTATAATATAAGCAGTATTTAGAAACAAATGCGTGTACTGTGAATAGTGTAGTTACATTACTATCTACCTATTAGTACATTTACTAATAGTAATTAGTAAATGTAAAATGAAGATTATAAGTTAATAACTTTTTATAAATTTTCAATAACTAAATAGTTATTTTCACCATCAGGCGTTTATTATATTATAATTTATGGTTATAATAATAACTATAACTGAACTAGTTTACATTTTTATTGTATTAATAACTTGATATTATATACAACTTATATAACTTGAATTATTTACTATTAATTTTCTAAATCATACAATTAAGTTTACTTATTTTGATTGCAGATAAATTATGGTACATTATTATTACACACAACATTTTTTTTCATTATTAAATTTAGCGAATTATTATTTATAATTTAAAAATTGAAAATATTATCTATACAAAACCACAATTTTTCTTTAAATTTGTAGTATGAATAGAGATATTTAGTTAAACATTTTTTTAAAATTCAAATGTCTAAAAATATGATGGTAAAATGTAGGCATTGAAATTTATTCGAATGTTATAAATTACAGATATGAAGTAATAATTTAAAAGGAATATTTTCTATATTGACTATAATCGGATAAATAAATCCATCAAATACGGGTGTAGTGTAAGTGTATCACCTTAAGACTTAGACATTTAAATATGAATTTTTCTCATAATAAATAAAATTAATCTTTATTTTACTTAGTAAAGTTAAAAAAAAATGTCATTCCAACTTTAACTTGAAATTTTTTTTGGTTCATATTAACTTTAATGCCTACTATAATAATACTGGGATGCATAAAAATGACATTAAACATTTAAACGAACATAGTGGTGTTAAAGATTTGTTAACAATATTTGATTACAGAAAACAATAAGTTTGTTAAATTATAGCTATATGGTCCGTTAATTAATCACCCGGTGTCCGGTCTTTAAATTTTAAAGATTCGTTTTAGTACGTGTTATTAGATGGTTATTACTTATCCATTATCAGTTATTTACCAAATGATATATAATTATGTAATATATATATTATATATTTAGTTCATAATTTAAAAGTTATTATTAAAGTATTTAAATCTACTATATTATTTGGTAGGTATGTGTTTTAAATACAATTTATAGATGATATACATATATCTTCCTTGAATATATGGTTTGCAATACTATACAGTGATATAATGAATTGTGTACCTAATGTTTAATGAACAATTATAGGTAATTATTTATTTTATAATTAGTGAATTATTTTCGTGTAACCCAATGTATCATTTTTGGTTAATTTTATCAATTAACAGTTTCATTACTGTGATTTAATTATGGCCATGAACTTATTTTTTCATATTTTGTTAGAGAATATGTATGAATTTATAACACTGAAAAATAAATAGAAAATATTATAAGTAGGTATATAGTATTGTATACTGATAATATACTATAATATATTAAGAACAAATTAGTTAAAAATGGAAATTTCCCCAGTTTTTTTGAATGTATACATTTTTTTTCCACAGTATGAGTAAACGACAAAATTACAACTCATATCTATGTCTTTTTAGATAGATAGAAAACGTTAAGTTTAATCGTTTATGTATCACATTAAACGAATAATAAAAAAAGTATATTTTATGATTCTCATTCATTTACTCGGTTACTTTGATATAGTGTTCCCTGAACAATAGGCTTGTATATAAATATATTTTTGCAACTGTTTAATGGTGAAAAATGTATACAAAAGAAAATTATTTCATCAAAATAACTTGCTTTATTCTTTACCGAGGTTTTCATTAGTGTTCCACGTACACCACCATCATCAACGTCATACCACCCCTTACTATATATATTATTTTCCGTTACAAAAACGCTTTTTATTCCTCTCATATTATTATTATTATTATTATATAGATATATATATAAGTTTTTTTTTACTAAGTTTTATATTTTTTAAGTCCATTCTTTTTCTTTATCCTTACCTACTCCTTATACCAACTATTGTACTCGATGAAAAATATCAAAACTGTTAGCAGTTAAGGACGGACTTTTAAAAAACCAAACCTAAATTACACAGTGGTTCTTTTGTTTTGCCTTTTTGAAAACATCGACTCTCCATTATTTCTTTATCGTTCGTCGATTACGGGTTTTTTAAACTGTTTAAAGTATACCTATATAAGTTATGGGTACTTATGAAAGGCCTGAAAGCAGTTTAGTTGTATCAATATTGTTAAAAACCTTGTTATAGTTATAAATATTGTAATTCACCAAGGGCAATAAATAAATGGGCTTATATAACTAACATAGCATACTATGTGAAATATTACTTTTTTTTGTGATATTATATTGTATGATGGATAATATCATTACTGATATTTAGGAAATCATTGGACGAAGGTCTATATCCTACACATTTCAAACTCTGCTCCATCACTCCAATTTTAAAATCTGGTGATACTTCAATGAATGAAAATTATAAGCCTATCGTTATCACTTCGAACATGGATTGACTTTAGTCACTTGTTCTAAAGTATATTTATTCTATTTGACGAACATCATGGTTTCCGCTCTGGGTGATCGACTACCACGTGTAACATGGTTTTCTGTAATTACATAATGGATTCATTTCAACGGCCGATACCGAATTAGTTCCCGTGTGTAAATTGCAGTGTCTGAATTGTTTCCCGTTTTGAATCCATTATTATTTAGGTAGTAGCCGAATATGTTCCCACGTAGATAGTACGCATATACATTAATAAATTAAATAGTTTCTCGAATTTTAACAAAATGTACCTACTGACATTTTTTTACTGTTAAAGTTTTTCATCTCCCTTCCTATTTGTACTTACTTAATACTATCATCCTATGTGTAATATAATTGTGCAATGAGCATTTATCATTAATGATAATATTGAGGTAAATGAGTTAAATTGTATTGGCCACATTGATTTTTAAAAATTATTTTACACAGAATATAGATTTTACGTGATTTTTTTAAATAATAGACCAAAACTAGTTAACACTTTCAGTAAACAAAATTTTCTATACTTAGCCTCCATATGGGAGTCAAATTAGACCCATTTCTTCATGGGAACCGATTCAGTCAAATGGGAACCAATTCAGCTACTCTCATTTCAACACAATGCCCCGGTCGACGTCATTTACACCAAATATTCTAAGGCATTTGACCGGGTTGACCATATGGTTCTCCTTAAATTCTTACATAATTCTGGTTTCAGTACATCATTACTTTTATGTTTTGGTTCTTAATTAGCGCTTAGATAACTATACGTTAAGCTGCACAGTACTCTATCGACTGTATCGATCTCTTTATCCGATGTTCCCCAAGGAACAATCTTATCACCTTTTTTCTTCTCGTTATTAGTCAATAATGCACTTTCTGTCTTGTCACATGCCAAACTACTTACATTTGCAGATGATATGAAAATATTTATGAATATTAATTCTGTAACTGACTGTGAGTTGCTTCAAGAGGATCTCTATAGATTGGTCCTGTGGGGGAAACTTTAAAGTTGAAACTCAATATAGCCAAGTGTGAAGTTATAACTTTTACCTGCTTTTCTAATCTTTTTGACTTTGATTATAAAATTCGTGTGCTATCTATCAAATGTGCTGGATCTTAGTTCGTGACCTTAGCTTACGTTTATCGAAAAACCTAAGTCCTAGTTTCCACATTTAAGACATTTTTTGCAAGACGCTTAAACATTTGAGCTTTATTCAGAGAATTGAATTTAAACTATCCGACTCACTGAAAACCCTCATCAGACCTGTACTGGAATGTGGATCTGTTATTTGGGACTCACACTCCTGTAGAATCAATGATGATTGAACATGTGTAGAGAAAATCCTTAAGATTCGCATCCTATACTCTCAATTACCCTCCCCATGACTATTATCTGTGTGTTAAACCTACACAGCCTTGCTGATTGTAGACGTTTGATTAGCGGCAAATTTCTCTTGGGCTTTATTTCTGGATCTATAGACTCTTCTTCCTTGCTGTCATTAATTTCAGAGTTTTGGCTTGCTAGACTAAAAATTTTGCTTCTATCCGTGTTCCATATTCATCCTCTAATTAGTAATTTCATCCTATACTCACCCCTTATTCGTCTTATGTGTCGTGAGGACTCATCATTTGTTTTTTAATAAGTACTATTATTTCAGCTACTTTTAAATATTTTCATTTTTGTTTTCTTCTATTATGTTATCATAAATATAATTTTTTCAATGTTTAATTTTATAAGATACATTGATATTGTATAATGCATATATTTTTGTACTGTTATGTAAATATTTGATTTTTGCCCGTAAAATATTAAAAACAAAAAAAAAATATACTAAATAATTAGTATAATTGATATTATCATAGATTAAAAAATAATCAAGACGTTTAATAATGACTATATAGAGTTAAGTGATATACCTATATATTTAAATATTTAATTATAATAATTTTATTTTAAAAGTATTTTCTTAAACTTAAAATATAGGAATAAATGAAATTGAATTTTCTTGATATCTTGAGACAAAGGTTTTATTATAAATAAATAAAAATTTAGTAAGAAAAATTGAACTTTTCTAAATGTAATAAGTAATATTCTGTTTTTTTTATGAATTAGGAAATAATAATTATTGAATTAAAAAAATATAAATAATAATAATAAGCAGTGTTAGGTAAATTATCCAAATAATTACGTTAAACGTTAATTTAAATTAAAATTGCGTGTCATTTTTACGTTACCTAAAATTATTTCTATCAAGTTATATTATATAATTACTTCAAAAATAATGACATTTCTTTTTTTATATCTTTTCTCGTAAAATTATTACTATTAATAAAAAGTAATTAACATAATTTTATTTTCAAAATATCTGAGTTCACTTGGATATTGGATAGTGGTATAGGTACAGTTAATACAATTTCATAATTAAATGTTTAGAAATATAATAATAATAATAATAATATTTTATAAAATATGCAAGTTATACAATTATATAAAAATATAAATATGCCTAAAAAAATATTATGTTAGCACTTTTTTTTGGATTTTTACATGACTACCCAACACTGATAATAAGTTATGACTTTGAATGTTTAATATTTAAAATATTATGTTATTTTATAGAAAAACATTTGTTTGTTTTTATATTTTATAAAATATAATAAAATAGTTGTAATACCTACATTTTAAATTAATATTTAATAATACAGTCATTTAAAATATTTTTACAGACAAATATGTATATATTATAATGTATTCCAATCATTATTTTATAATAAACCATTGCGTATAATATTTATCATATTACTATATAGTTTTAACTTTTTGATTGTCAAACGAAAACTGTCTTCCCCTCTTTTGATTGTGAACGATAATTTGATTGTTATATATTTTTAATATAATTGTATGTATGTAAAATTGTATAATAATAAATGATGATTCAAAGATATATTGTTATGTGTTGTCTGCAGCAGTTATCGCTTGACAAAGCGTTGAATAATCTCCTTAAAATATTTGTTCTCTTTCTTGTTATCAATTTCTCCCAACAACTACAATTAAACCCTCTCTATAATAACGTTTTATATAACGACACAACGTTTTAATATTTATATATTAGTAGACATTGTTTAATTACATTATAATCTCATAAAGATGAGTTCATCCCATGAATGTTATTTTATTTTAACATCATTAATAAGGTCAAAAACCATATCTTGGTAGACGAGTAAGTAAATAAATTTTATGGGTGCTTAAATAATATATTAAAACATTTTAATTGCATCAAAATTTCGAAATATATGTTTTAAAGTCAATATTAAATTTTAAGAGGAGCGATGAAGCTATTCATTTTACAATAAGTTTTATTTTTACTTTATTTTTTCTGGAGTACTTCTTCGAACATTGAATTAGGAGTTCTGGAGTGTGAATATTAATTATATAAAACTTCATACTACATACACCACATAAAAAGGAGTTTTTCTTAATTATTAAGCAAATACTGGGATAATAAAAATTACCTCTGTAAGTATCAATTTTTTATCATTAATAATTAATATACAAACTCGAAACTCCTATACGACTCTATACGGTTAAAAAGTTACTCACAGAAAAAAATAAATATCATTATAAAATCATTCACTTTCTCGTTCTGCTTAGAATCAAAAATTAATTTTAAGCTAGTATCAGTATAGTCACCTAAGTTTCACTAAGAGTTTTCCATACTAATTCTGAGTTTCCTCTTTTCAATATATTTAATTTTTAATTTTTTTGATTCTAATTATTCTAATTATTAATATATAATTAAGTAATTCAATGAATACAAAAAAATATATTTGATAAGATTAACTATACAATTTCTGAGATCAATTTTAGAAAATCCTTAGTATAAAATGTATTAATATAGAATACAATTTAAATCCAAGACTATTCTAATCTAAAATCTATGAGTTTCACTGATGATGTATAGATATTTGGTAGGTACATTTGATATTAGTCATAATTCAAAGTCTTAGTAATATTTAATATTTTATATAAAATACGTGTATAATAATTGGCATATGAATATTAATTTGAATATTTATTTTGAATTATATTTGTAAAGGTTGGTCATCAACTAGTTAATATGGTTAAGTTAGGTTAAAAAGTTTAGGTAAAAATAAATATAGAATATTTATATAATTTATTATAATATTATTTATAATAAAGAGTTTTTTCAAAATAAATTATTATATTTTTCAATTTAAATTAAAAATGTAATTTGCATATATACTCGTAAAATTGAAAATTAACCTATAAAAGATAAAAAAATAATCAAACTATTAACTTTTTCATTAACTGAGTTAAGTTAACTAAAGTCTGATTTACACTTTTCACTTAAATTAGTTAAGTTATTAGCTCGTTAACTTGTGACTTGTATCTATTTACAAAAACTATTCTTATAAAGTTAACTTTATCTAGGTAGTTAATTTTTCATTAACTTTGCCCAGCCTTGATATTTTGTTCTTATATAATCTAAATTGTTGCTAATTTTGGGATTGCATTTCCATATTATCTAGGAAAATTATAAATGGCAGTCTTTGATTTGTTCCACAAGATGTCCCTTAAGAATATTCCGTGAGGTCGTAACAGCTCAGGTCCTGTAAGGGATTAGAGTTCAAGTAATCGGATACCAACCTACATGCACATATAACAAGAGGACGACAAGACCGGTTTTGTCAACAACCGTATTGGAATTAACTCAATAACTGAACCACATCAGTTAATTCACTAGTAAATTGAGCCCTTTAAATGCCATTTAATATACTATAGGATTATGGAGTTTAAAAATTAAACAAATATATTGCATAGTAAGTAATTGACTTCTAAAGTACGGCATTCGTCTTTAATTTGTATATATATTTAGGAATATATCGATAATCACACGTATCTGATAATAATCGTGCTTGTATGATCAATTGTGTGTTTACAGTGTCAATATTAAAATTTTATGGTCAAAATCAATTAATCTAAATTCTACGTAAATTATGTATAAATGAAAAAAAAAACTAAATATTAAGAAAATAAAAATTATCAATTATTCACAGTATACCAAAGAATATGTATAGAACAATTTTTTAAGTATTGCTATTCACTAGTTATGGTAGAAGAAACTAGAAAGTTTGTAACATTATAAGGTAGTCCACTGACCCCGGTCTCCCCTATTGTTCATCAGTCCATGTCATTATATTATGTCTAATTTTACAAAGATTAACTGTACAGAAAAATGCATTTTGCTGTCGTTAAATTATTAAAACTACACAACTGGTAGATAATAATAATATTGTAGTTACCGTTTAAATACGCCGCAGGGTTATATATTGCTAATATTATAGTATAAACATTTATAATTTGGACGGGTTTTTATGTCCAACCAACAAATACATTACAGTATATAATATACATTCAGTAATAACAATAAAAGAGACGTATTGCCATTGTGGAGGCGGCGGCGGTACATTTTAGGTACGTTCACGGACGGCAAAAAGGAACCGGCAGCGAGGAAAGACCAGTAGCCCGGAGACCAGAGTCCGCCGCTAAATCAACCCGATCGCCGATGAAAAGAACAACAATCGAAACGTGTCTCGGTAGGAACTGCCAACTATATAATTCTCTAAAAACGGTTAAGATTAGGATCTGGATGTGCGGGGGTGGTCGGCACTATAAACACATTGTGTGTCGGCTAATAATGTGTATAATCGTGGGTGATCCTTGTACTCTCATGCTGTTGGACAAATCGTCGTCGGTTCAGAAAACATATAGTAAATATATTTATATAATATATTTTGGACTAAAGAAAAAAATATATAAATATATATTGTATATACTGCGCCTATATATGTCTACACACACACATATATACATATATATATGTATATATTATATTATGTGAATAAGAGTTTATGGATCGTGAACATTTTATTTACCTTTGCCGGCTCGGATATAAAAGGACGGCGTCATCGCCGGCAGCATTATTATTACTATATTATTATATATTATACCAGCATTATTATAAATATATATGTATCGGACGGACTTCATAAGCAAAATCGGACAAGACTGTACATCCGGTCCACATATACGCACGTATAAATTTGGAATGTTTTCAATACAATAATATTATATCGGTCGAACTGCAGGCCTGCGTATCCTGCAGGAAATAAGGGCGGAGTCGCACTTTCCAGGATTTTTGTAAGGAGAGAGACGAAACAATCATTGCGAACATCCCCCGAAAATCTACTAGGACACGGTACACGCTATAAAATATATTTACGACAATTCAGTTCCTACCAGTATTTATTACGTAGGTAATTATAAATGAATATTAATGTACTGATGCGATATTTTCAATATCATAAAGTTCAATTTTAACTTGAATTTTCAATGTTTGAATAAAATTGTTATAAAATTAATAATAATTATGAAAAGTCCAATCGGTAGGGGGTGAAAGTACTTTGCTCGTCAGATTTCAATCCTGATGGAAGCACTTCTCTTATCGGCCAGGATACTAAATATAAATATAAAAGCAATAATAAATCATTTATTTCGATAAAACAATTCGGAGTGGAGTTTCGGTGTAACATACATATTATTTAATATTTCTATCAAAATAAAATTTAAAGAAAAATCTAGAAACGTATAATAGTAAAATGTATACTCTGTAGAAATTTTAGCTGCGATAAATTGCTGCGATTCGCAGATGATATTGCAATGATTGCAGACAGCAAAAAAAATCTAGAAAGAATGCTTCAAAAAATGAATAACACACTTAAACAAGAATACAGTATGAATAAGACAAAGACAAAAATACTAGTAGGCAGCAGACAGCAAGTAGAAACCAACATAATCATGGACGGTATTAAGTTGGAAAATATAAATAGTTATACATACCTCGGAAGCAGGATCACAAGTGACGGAAAAAGTGCCTCAGATATAAGGTGTAGAATAGCACAGGCTAAACAAGTGTTTTCAAAAAGTACAAACTTCTAACCACAAATTTAATAAATATAAACATTAGAAAAACATTAATAAAAACACTAGTATGGAGTGTGACATTATATGGAGCAGACCGTGGACAATAATGAAGGCGGACCGAAAAAAAATAGAAGCTTTTGAAACATGGTGCTGGCGAAGGGTCTTAAACATTTCTTGGCAGAACAAGTGACAAATGAAGAAGTGTATCAGAGGATAAATGAAAAAAGATCAATATGGACCACAATCGTGGAGAGAAGAAAGAAGTGGATAGGACATCTCATAAGAAACAATACATGGTTAAAGACTATAATCGAGGGAAAACCCGAATGGAAGCCAGGAAGAGGAAGACCTAGGCAGCCATATATAAAACAAATCATGTTGGATATAGGAACAGAGTCATACAGAGAATTGAAGAGAGTCGCATTGAATAGAGAAAAATGGAAGAGTATATCATCATTCAACCAATCTACGGATTGAAAAAAAAAAAAAAAGAAAGAAATTTCAGAATTTTAGATTCATTTTTCTCGGTATTACGTAATTTACAATGTATATTCTCGAAAAACTTTAAATGACTGTAAATTTTGTCTTACGATTATTGAAGTTTATTAAATATAGTTATGGTAATATATGGCTAACTATATATTGAATTTTCAGGTATTCAAACCTCAAATTACCCTTATTAGGAATTATAAATTGCAAAATCTATAACTAATATAAATAGCACAAAAATAAAAATAAAAACTTTGAATATTTTATCTCGCCTATAAAATACTAAATTTTATGTTTGGTGAAAATTTCAAGATTCCACAATACTATGATTTGTCTCATAATTCATTAATGGTATTTATGGTGGCTTTCGCTGTTACCTCTATGCACATTGATGTATTTTTCAGAATAATTGGCAACGGTCGGTAGTTAAAGTTAATTTGAAAAGTTAATTCGTGTTTAACTTTTAAACTCAGCTAGTTAATTAATTTGTTCACTAAATACTTAACTTAAAAAGTTCAATTTATAATTGGCTTAACTTCACTTTTAATCATATATTTTTATATTCAGTTAAGTTACCACAAAGAATTCGAAATATTTGCTGATCTATAATTTAATATGTATACAAAAGAAAAAAAAGGAAACCTATAATACTTAAAAAGAAATATATATAGTGAAAAAGTTTTTTTATTGAATATTTTTAAAAAAATCTAGAGATTTACCTGTGAAAAATATTAAATGAAAAAAATTAAGGTTTTTAAATTGAGTTAAGTTAATATTGTTTTTAATGTTAATTTTTAGCTTAGCAAATTCATTTATTTACGGTTAACTTTTAACTTAAGGCTTTTCAGTTTAATTCACATAATTTAACCAACTACATATTATATAAATTATATAACAATATATTCTATAAACTTGCCTACTTTTGGTAATAGGTTTTCACAAACTTACATACTAACCTACATGGTATGTAAAATAATATCAATAGCTGGATAGCTAATATGTAATATCTGCCGAAGAGTGACGTTTATTCAATGTCTTTTGATTGACTGATCCATTTGAATGTTGCTCTGCGTCAACGAATGTTGCCAGGCTTATTATGTACTAAGTAATAAATAAATTATCATGAAAAACACAATATATAACAAAGAATTTATCCCTGTAAATAATCTCAGATATCAGACAAATAATTTAAATTAAATATCTTTTCTAGAATATATTATAGCCTAAATTACCGTTCCCTTAATAAAAATATATCGCTTCGTTTTTTTACAAAATCGCCGTTGAAGTATACACGGATACCTACATAGTATCAGTGGCGTGAAACCAAAACAAATACGGTGTTATACTCAATTTGATATGCGCACCAATCCCTCTAATATCACTTTATCCATATACAAAAATTTCCGTAAGCTTTAAAAAATTATACACTATGCATAATTAAATTAAATTTATCACTTATTAGCACAGCACAGTTTATAATATTATGATATTATTATTATCATTATTTAATTCAAAACAATATAGATTTTACAATCAATAAATCGTCCAAAACCATTGAAACGATTATATCCATTTTATCTGTTTCCCACTTTTTAATAACTGTAATATAAAAAAAAGGAACGAATTGTATAGGACGTGTCGCTTGAGAAACGTCTTTAACTCATGTTAGTAGCCACTGTATAATATATTAGCACGTGTTCGATGAACACCACATGTGCGTATGCCGTTGTCTTCATATTGTAATTTTACTATACGATAATGTTATATTTACGTATACAAATATTGGAATTTAAGGAGTGTATAGTACTTATAACTTTATGTCAAAAATGTCGAGTTAAATTTATTCATTTATCGACGTTTATATCACCGTTAATTTTATCGATTGGGTCCCTGTATAGTATTACGTAGAAAAAGATAGGTATTTATCTCCTCGTCCCCCTAATCGCCGGGAGATTACGTTTTTATTATTATTACATGTATGTATTACCAGCTCCTAGACGATTTACGACGACTGTCGGACACGTGCGCGGCACACTACAAACGCACCGCACTTGAATCCGACACCCCACACGGGTAGGTTTAATAATAATAATTTCTATTATATTTTTTCATTTTTTTTTGTTTTGTTTTGTTTTTTTTTTTTTTGCAAACGAGAATATTACAGTATAAGAAAACAATTACTATTATTATTATTTGATTTCTATTCATTTCAAAATCGGAAAATACCAAAATATTATCGAAGTTTTTCTACATGGGTTTCCTTTATTATCAATGGCTAAGAGGCCAAAAGTTGTATGTCCAATTTTTCTCGAAATTGTTTGATAATCCAAATCGGTAAATACGGTTTTGCATTTTTCATTTAGCCAAATATTATGAATCAAATACCAAAATAAACATATGTTTTGGACACTCTGATTTTTGTGGTTTTAGCGCAAGATAGGTTTTTTTTTTTTGTATACACAGGTCGCAAGTCCTGAATTAATAGGCCATACACTAAATATCTTATCATGATCCAAATATTAAGCGAACAAATATGACGATAGGTCTAGACTTTTGTGTAATTTTTAAGACAATTTATATTTTCTTAAATATTTATAAAACATGATTTTGTCCAAGCATATTCCTGATACTTGGAAATTTTTTTTTCCGTACCATCTCATACACATTATTAACATTATACTTTAAGTATTTTTTAAAAAATTATATCTTTAAAATATATGTATTGTTTTTGATAATTTTAATAATTGTAATGAATTGTCATATATAGGTATAATATAAATGATCATAAATAGATAATATAAGAGAAAGGTTTTTATTCAATCAATATCTAAAGTGAAGAATTCTATAGTTTTAGATTTTATTTTGAATTTATGTTATATGTATTTTATAACACTAATAATTTCCACATTTTATTTTTATCACAGTAATAATACAAACATGCGATTTTGTAGATCAAGTAAAATAGACTTTGATGAATTTTAATTATTATTGTAATTTATTAATTCAAGCTTTTGTAAAATGATCAACTATTAATATGTCCATAAAAACCTTGTGGCTTGTATGTCCATAAAAAATCAAATTCTAATTACCATTTATAACATATCTCACTTAAATTTAAAAGGAACATTATTATTAAGATAAAAAATTTGAACGACTTAAAAATTGTATATTATTTAATTTATAGAACATTTTACAAATAAATAAGTGTTTAACACGAAAAAATAAAAGTTATAATGCGAGTTTTTTGGTTTTAAATATTGTAAAATTGAAGACATTTTTAAACTGTTTTCCTGTAAAATTTGTTGTTTGTGGCATTAGACTTTTGTGACTATCAGTCATCGTCACATAAGTACCCGATGTACGAAAAGTCTTTCACGAATTGCGAAATCACTACATATAAAAAAATAATAAAACTCAATATTATAAAATAGGTATACAAATTTCCATGGTGATCAACCCTTCACGGTGATGAAATCAAAATTAAGTTATAAAATTACCTAATTTAAAAATAAATTTATACATTAAATACTGAAATATTAAATATTATAAAAAAATGTATAATATTCAACGTGTAAAGTTTTTAAATATATTTTTTTAAATAATTAATTTTCATTTGAAATATTTCACTTAGTAGGTACAATAGGTATATGTTTAAATATTTTTCATTATTCTAGTTTTTCATTGACTTTTGTAATTTTTTTTTTATCATGATTTATGATTTAAAAAAAAATATTTTTGTTATTTGATTATATTACAAGTTAAGGTTCCTAGTTATAATTTACTAAGAAACAGCTTAATATTTTTAAGCATTTAATATATTTTTGTTACATCAACTATATGTTTAATGATTAAATAGGTGTATTTACATTTTAATAATAATGTATATGTACTCGGAAAAAAGTATTTCGAAAGTATTTGAGTAGTATCTCAATAAATGCATTTTAAAAGATAGTACTGTAAATCATTTTTAAAATGTATTCGAGTAAAACTATTTAAATAGAAGCACAATTTTGCAATTGAATATTATGATACATATTAAAATATTATTATTGCACTTTTTATTATTATTAACGATTTGATATAAAATAACCATAATGCATTTTATATTTGGAAAAATGAATATTTTTCAGAATTGTTCAATATTTTTTTTTATGCATTAAAACATTACGGGAAAAATCAAAAAAAGACTCCTTTAAAGCAGGGAGTCAAAACGGGTTAAAATTTTTCGGGTTTCGGGTTACGGGTTTAAACCGGTTAAAATTTTTCCGGGTTTCTGATACGTGGTTAAAAAACGGTTTTAATATTTTTCGGGTTCCGGATTCGGTGTTGAAAAACAGTTAATATTTTTTTTGGGTTATCGGTTTCGGGTTTAAAACGTGTTAAATTTTTTCCGGGTTACGGGTTTCGGGTTTAAAACTGGTTAAAATTTTTTTCAGTTGACGGGTTTCGGGTTCAATTTTTTCCGGTTAATGGGTTTCAGATTAAATTTTTGGGGTTCATTTTTAAGTATCAGGTTCAAAATATTTGTTTTTTTTTTTTTTTTGAGGATTCCAATAAATATTGTTTATCAAAAATTTATATCAGAATATAATATGTTTCATATGTTTTCAATTAGTCGCAGCAGCCTATTCGTTTTCCTAGATTTGGCTTGGCGTGGCGGAATGACTAGGTACGTCGAGTCGGTACCTGCCGGCTGCCTACGAGGAATTTGTCATCAATAATAATGTTTTACAATATAATATTATTGTACAATGAACAATAATCTATACTGACTTTATTTTTAAACTTTTCTCTGTAATCAAACGTCCAAGTAGATTCAAAGAGAAAAACATTTGAATATTTCAAAGGTATGGCACATGAACTATTATATTTATTTATAATATTTAATATTGAATATTTATTTTTATATTTTATTTCAGCATTTTATCATTTTCACTCGATTTACGTTCTCCAAATTTTCAATAAAAAATTCGGTTACGCATTTAAAGACGTTTCCCGTTTTTGCCGGGTTTCGGGTTTAACACGGTTAAAATTTTTTCCGGGTTCCGGGTACGGGTTTAAAAAACGTGTTTCACTTTTTCCGGGTTACACACTGCGTCGTGTTAACATCATTATAATACGTCACCTGAGAACGAAAAGATACTAAATAAATATTTTCCAAAAATCACGGTTTTTATATATATAGAACGATTTTTATGTTTTTTCTGCGTCTATTTATTTTAGAATTTCTTTAATCCGATAATTATCGATGAACATACGGAATATATGAGAGTTCTAACTGGAGCAAAACGAATGGCAATTTTGAACTGTGCTCCTGAACAATTCGTTATTTTGACACGGGACCTTTTCGTTCTCACAGGTGACGGCTATTATCATTATCGTTGTAATCAAAGTGATAGTACGTGCACTATATCCTCTACCTACGGCCATGGGGTGCATAATAAAATGCAGTTAAACACTTCAACACTAGTGCGGTTTACAGGCGATTTTTGGAAATGTATATAGTAATTATTGCACGGAAGACATATATACGTAAATGCACCCGCGATGGCATATTATAATAGTTATCCGCGTCACTCTCGAAAATTCCATTGTGACACCGTGTATAGGACGTCGAGAAAATAAGCAAGTATATCCGTAGACGAGTAATGGGCTTGGGGGGAGGGGGAGGGGCGAGAATGAGACAAAAGTAATAAACAATGCAGCCGAAGCTTAAAAAGCACACACACACACACACACACACGCACGTGTCTGTATATATATATATATATACATATTATATATATGCGTGTTGATATTTTCGCCATGTTTGTTGATAATGCCATTTCGTTGTCAATATATAATATATGTACGCGCCGCCGTCAAGTATGTACGGGGTCCGCGGGGAATCAATCGCAGGACAATTGCGCCTTAGGACACTCGTGCGTGCGTACGTGTGTATAACACTGTGCACATAATATTACGAACACTCGAAGGTCCTCGACCATGCAGTGGTGACAGCGAGACGGTGATCGTACCATTTTCCGCGTAATAACCGTTTCCCCGGGTAGATCTCTCTCTCTCTCTACCTCTTTCTACCTCTCTCTACCTCTCTACCTCGTCCAACATTGTACACCGACAACCGCGTAAATCGCACATCAGAGTTGTGTGGCGGTGGTGTGGCTGTTGCCCGAAAATAGTACGCCACACGAACCGGGCATTGGTGGTGTTTTCGTTGTGCAGTTCGTGGTGAATTTTTGAAATATGAATATTAATACTGGGTATTCATATTTTACCTACTATCTAGTATCTAGTGAGTTAAATCATGTATAAAGTAAGAAAATTATGATAAGTTATTATTATATTTCACGGACTAAGATACTATGGACCGGTATCGCTTAGATGGAGGGTGTATAGGGGAACGGGTCGCAAAAGTTTCATAAATGGAAATCTGGCATAGCTAACGCTGTATAACGGTTTAATTTAGAGTTAAGATATCATTGCCGTGATATTTAAAAAAATTCCTCCAATTACTTAGTGTTCGATATAAGAATGAATGATTTAAAATAAGTAATTTATTTATTTATTTTATTAAT
>JAIPRL010004489.1:0-37750 GCA_025469235.1 Pemphigus obesinymphae | reverse complement strand
CAGTTATCATCACAGCAGATATTTCCATATTCCATGGATAAATTTTGTTTTCAACAGATAAGTGAAAAACACACATTATGTTAATGAACTGTAATTTAAAGTCATGTTTTAAGTATAAAAATAAAGGCCAATGGGGGGGGATATATCCCCCATCATCCCCCCCTGCGTACGCCACTGGTTTTTCATACGTCAGTGGAAGAGGTTCAAACCCTAAGATATCCCCCCCTCCCTTGAACACACCATTTCCATATATATATATATGTAATAATATAATATGGTAAGTATATAATAATAAGTGTCTATAAGTATATACTGTGTATATTATGGTACAAATTAATAAATTTTTTTTTTTTGTATATACTTTTTCGGATAGAAGGAATCGAATAAGAGTTATTAGATACAGAGATTTCTGATAATAAAATACCTACCTATACACTTTTATTGGTCATTTTTCAATTTTTCCAATATATTTTTAATCGTAAAGGAAAACTACTGAAAATTACCGAAAATTTTTATAAATCGGAAAACAATAATAATGTCGGGCTTAAAATTTGCATACAATTTTTACCATAATACACTTTGGTTTTTTGTGATTATACAAACATTTTCGGGTAGAAGTCTATTATAGTTTTCAGGAAAATAGCTATTTGATAATCTCCGATGATTGAAAATGCCAAAAAAAGTATTCTAATACCTATTTATTAACATATCTGCAGGATATATAAGATATTATGATGTATAGAAATTATTTATAGCTGCGGGTACTATTATAGACGTGTGAAAAATAATATAATAATTTCCATGAAAAATATTTTACATAACATATAATTTCCAAACATAATATTTTTCATGACAAATAATTTCCATGCATATTTTTTTTCTAGAAATTAAAATTCCGTAATTTTGTATTGAATTTTCATTAAATTGAAAAAAAAAATATTAGATTCTCCGAGTTTTATAATATATCCTCGTAATAATCAGTAGGCATAAGTAATATTAAATAACTGATAAAATATTTATATCTATTATTATTTAATAGGTACCTAATTATTATTAAGTTTCAATTATCGTCTTTCCATTTTTCATATGTGATGCAAACATATCAACAGCCTCATTTAAAATGTATCAGCATATTCACAGCAAATACAATCAAATTACTCATATAGACATTAAATTCCCATTGTTAATTGAAGATGCTTTTTTATTGGTTTTAGTAAGGTAAAAAAATCGTTCATTCGAAACAGTAGAATGTAGAAACAGGCAAAGTATCATAAGTATAGATTAGTTGTTATGAAATGCCTCCAAAATTCCTGTACGAGGTCTGAAAAAAAATCGAGTGTTCGAGAATTAAGCTCCCTAAGAATTTTTCTTATTTACACCACTACTGCAGTGCAACGTGCAGTGTATTATTATAACGTCATGATGTGGTTAGAGAATACAATTTTAAACTTTTGTAGAGTACCTATACAAGTTTAGATAATACCTAAAGCTCGCACGCGCCTTACGGCAGTCACGCCTACAATTTGAACTATAGTAATATATTGAAATAGAAAGCTGTTAATGGCATTGCCTGATGTATTCGAGATGTAAAACAATGATTGTATACAATATATTATTATATTACGTCTGCGCGGTCGTATAAAATGACTGTGATGTAGCAAATTCGTAAATCATATATGTATATAAAACACTCAAACGTGTTGCAGTATACAACGCGATTAAAATACAAAAATGGGAGTACCTGCAGTACGCATTGTACAGGCAACGATTACGATTTACTTGTAAGTATACGGAAAAGTGAAAATTTGAAATTCGAAAATCTCGGTTTTCGGTGATTATTATTTCTCACCCCCTTCTCCATTTTTCCTCAACCACCACCACCATACCCGGCGGTTGCGCGAAAAATCACCATATTATCGGCCGACAACCGTTTTCATCGCCGTCGTCCTTCATATTTTGTGCCCTTCGGACGTTGCGTAGGTACCTACCAGCTATATATGCACTATAATAATATTATTTTAATACTGCGACACGCACTATATTACTATAACCGATAGATTCCAATCTTGGTCGGCTACTGCTGCTGTACGACCGCGTGACGTACACTTAAACGCGTGTCATGACCAACTGCCGTGGCGAAATATCCATTACACCGCCACAGCTTACCGCTGGCAATGGATACATCCGATTTCTGTTGTTTTTTTTTTTTTTTCTGTTTTCAATGCGCCCGCGGAGATTTCGCGCTCGGTTCGAACTCGGCACCGTGCCCGAATTCGGCGACATCGCGAAAATCAACGATTATCGTGAACGCCGTGCCCAAGCATTCGTCAGGGACCGAGGAGGGGTCCGAAAACCATTACGCGCTGCGGGTGTAACAAATTAGCAGAAAAATTTTACATTCTGCTCTTCTGAAGTTGAATTCCATTTCGATAAACAATTAACGGGTCGATCGATGTCATCAGTCACGGACCACGGTTTACTATTTAAATAACTTTCCGAGTTTTCTTAATGATAAGAAAAATTATTCAAATCTGTAGTCACGGATAAAACACATAGCATTTTGAATTGTGTATATTTAGTATAAGGTACCTGACCAGTTTTCATCAAAAAATTAATCTGTGGTTTTGGATTTTTGTTTTATTTCAAATGTTAAATCAATTTTTTAATGTACGTGTATAACATGTATACCAGTAATTTTTAAGTTTTAATTTTAACATCTATAACTCAATAGGCCAATAAGGTGATCTCGGATCATTTGGCAGTTTGGAGCATCTCTTACTGCTATTATGGACGAAATCACACAAGATACAATTTATAATTAGAATTTGCACGTGGGGTTTTATTTCGTATGGTGCAAAAAAACATACAACTAAACCTGTTGGAGTAGGTTTAAACCTAAATTTTGAATTATACAGAATATCCAAAAATGTTATAATTATATAATATTAAATATTATTTATTTTATTATTTTATTGAAATATGTATTTAATATAATTTCTCTCATAATCTCGTATCTATAGTGGATATAATATATGTGCATGTACGATTCGACCAGCAACAGCTATTATATTGTGATCACCGCAAATATTATCCAATTTCATTATGATAACAATGAAATATAAAATTATACTCATATACGCTATGATTATGATTTAAATGATTTGTAACGTACCAATGTTGAACATTTTCGTTTGACCATCGTTTTTGTTTTTTCTAGTTTCTTTAACGCATATATTTTATTAATATTCGTTTTCAATTATAATCCGATGAGATTTTTCTATATGACAATTGACAATATAATATAGTTGATTGAAATAAATTATTCTACCCTACTTATTACCCTATACTTATATAATCTTTAACCCTAGAGGACAAAACTTTTACTTATTAATATTTTAAAATACAATATATGAAATTAATTAATATAAGTAAATATTAGATATACATATATTTTTTCGCTCATTTTATCATTTATATTAATTTTAACTTCAAGAAATATTATTATAATTGTAATATCTACCAGCAGACATTACAAAACATAATATTAATGGAAGCGACAATGATTGTGATAACAAATTTTTCATGGAGTTAAGTTAAACATGAAATATTTGAAAAAGTTTTCTAATATAGTATAGTTTAGTAGGTATATATAATCATATTATGGTATCAATTATCATCTGATAAACTACTCTATCACAGAAAATTAGTGTATGCTATAAACTAAAGGTGGATTAAGGATTTACATTAGATTTAAAATAGCTAAAATAATATTTAGCGTTTTAATACCTTCATCGTATATTTATTATTATTATTACAACAATAGATAAATAGATACTGGATAGTCCAACCCTATATTAAATTTACAAGATATTTAACTCTTTATTCGTGGTTAAAACGCCTATTGTTATACTCTCGTATCTAAAAATTGAATTATTTCAACTTTTCAATACAAAGTTAACCAGCATTTATTTATGTTTTTTTTATCGTATTTATCGTATTTGTGGTATTCGTATACCAACTGCAGATAATATAATTTTAAAGACTAAAAATCACAGGTAATGGGATGGGGGGGGCTATAGCCCCTTCATACCATAGACGTGCGCACGAGTGTAGCAGGGTGTGCTTTCATTGCACATGACCAGGATGATTGAGCCGTTTAAGTTAAATTTAAGGGTCGGTGGTTTTCGAACATACTTAAGTATACTTACACATTAAACTTCATAATTTATACGTTATACCATAAACGAAAGACTTTTTTCTTTACTCATTTGTTATTTTTAAAGTAAATTTCTCGAGATTTTATAGGAAAATTATAAAGCGATTTTGCCCAGAGCCTCGCAGAACCATGCGCCGGTCCCTAAAATCTCTATAAATGTGTAATATTTAGGTATTAAATTTTTTTAATAAATATTAATTTTTTTACAAGGTCTGGGAAAAATATTTGTTGCACTTAACTTCTAACTCTACGCATGCTTATGTCATAATTTTATTTATAATTTACTAGTAAGTATTATTCCAACAAATTAAAAAATTTCATATCAAATAGATACTCGAAAAAAATATATTTATGTATATTGTGTGTGTGTGTGTAATGAATAATTAATGAATAATGAGATTATACTATTGTAGCTACATTTAGTTAATAATTTAATCGGATTAAGTGTAATAAGACAGCGAGAGAGAAAGTATATATTATATATTTTTGTGTTAAAATTTAAAATAATTAGTGTTTCTATAAGTGTATAATATTCTTTGTCGAATGTAATATTACACATTTTTTTCCATTAACTTTTGCAATACAGATATTTATTACATTTCTAATGTGTTTACATTAGTACTTGTAACAATCAACATTGTTTTAAATTTTAATGATATCTATAAGTTCATTTCGTGTGTATGTGGATAGGTATATAAAAGTACAATACCTATACATGGGCCATAGTCATTTTGTCCAGCAATAATTAAAGTATTACCTACCTAATGTTACCACGTTTGACATTAAAGATTATATTTTAAGATTATAATTTTGTATATTTAAATAAAAATGTATTTTTATCGAGACAACTATTCTATCATTCAGTATTTTTATTTAAAAAAAAGTTGATTACAAACTTTACAGTTCAAATTATCAATTACGAATATTATATTTGTAAAAATGATTTTAAATTCTCAATATTATATTTAGATTATGCTAAAAAAGAAAATGCATAGAATGTTTATTTTGTGATACGTATTTAATATTTATATATATTTTTAAATATGTATCATTGTATTTGTGAACACTATTTTTTGTTTATTATGATATATTGGAATTTTAAACAACAGCACATTTGATATACCAATATACAATATTAATTTATTAGAAACCGTATAATGTTTAAGAAATCAATCATATTTTACACCGCAGTTTGATTATCGATTTAAAACTAAAGAGAATATACATAGTTATCCGAATTACTCCCTTATTCTAAATGTATAGGTAATAAAAATATTAGTCTAATATTCGATAATGATTTTATACTCGTATATATACATAAAATGTATTAGAAAAATGTTCTGTTAGAATATAAAATTATAAACTATTAGGATGCTATTTAAAAAAATATATAGGTAGGTACCTAATATAAAAAAAAAAATCATCAAGATAAGAAATAGCTAAAAGTTTTATATTTTTTATTTATTTTTTTGTTGTTGTAAAAATATAGTATCTATAATTATAATTAATTGGAATATTTCCCATTGAATGTATCCAAATACAAAAATTGATTGAGTACTTGAAATATATCGAACGGAAAAAATATTGAATGTTTATTTGAATTTTGAAACACGCTATCTGGATACGCTTATTATTGATACGCAATAAAATGTATAGATCGGGGATCAAGAGTCTAGACAAGGTTGTCCGCATAATTTTACATTGCGGTTTGAGGGTATACACTTGTATACTTATACATTTTTGTGACTATAGTAATGATATAATATTTATGTATACCTATATAGGTATAATAGTAAATACGTCTTATACATATATTATATATATAGGTAGGTATATCCTGTTTTTTTTTTCGATATCAATTTCCTCCGTAGACTTCGAATAAGATTATTTATCTTGGAAGTTTTGCACGATCTTCCCAAAGCCTTGAGACCTCGTATGGTATATATATATATATCGATTACTTTCATCATTTGTACGGTATATAACATCGGACACCCCCTCTCACAAAATAAATATAAAAACAAAAAGGTCCTTACGCTCGTGACCTACGCTAAGTGCAATCCAATACACAGTGTAGATAGGTACACATGTGTGTGTACTGTGTATATGTTAAATAGGGAATCGAACCAGTCTAATGTTTACGTGTTGGTGACCGTCCTTGCAAGGTAAACTGGCCGTCCGTCCAGACTGGATATTATAACAAATAGGTAACAATAATACTGCCCGACCTCCTATCGCTGTCGTCGTCTCTGAATAATATGGCAGATATTATTATTTTCGTTATTGTTGTGTTTACAAAATCCACTGTGTGAATCGATTATAATATTACCTATATCAAATGTATAGACGAGTCATTATTAGAAGTCCGGCGATGATATATTCACACCTTGTGATAATATGAGCCTCACGGTCGAATCGCGCGTCCAAAACAAAACCCAAAAGTTTTTGCGTTTCGCGAATAAACAATGAAAAAACATTAAGATAATAATACGTCGGTAGTGTACATTTGATCGTGATCGAATTTATCACTTGTCCAATCTCCAGTGAGTTAATGGCCAGTAAATTACAATAGTTGTCAATATATATCATAACTTTATGGCAGTGGCGTATTTCCATTACTTTTTTTGGAGGAAGTCCGCATTGAACTTTTTCTTTTTAAATATTAAGATTATTACAGCAAATTCAAAATAACCTCTATCAAAATTGTACAATTATTTTAATTCTGTCTATAATAATTTATTCATTTCTACATTTTAAAATATATATTAATGTATAAATTAAAATTAGCAGGTATTCAATCTAAAAAGATTGAAGATCCCTTTTCTCTTATATAATTTCTAAGTCCAGTATAATCTGTAATATTAAACCAAACATTTTTTTGTATTTAAAACTATTTTAATTAAATTCATATTGTAAAAAATGTTTACAAAAAAAATATACTTCTTCTTCTTCTCCTTCGCCTTCTCTCCCAACTATTTGGGAAATATACGAATTTTAATTTTATTTAATTTAAGTATATTAATTAAAATATAATTACATTACAAAATTGCACTTAATAAAATATTACTGCTTTCTAAAACTGAAATCTTCACATTTTAAAATGTTTGTGAATTAATGTCATGGTAGATATTATTTGTACGACCTTTTATGCTCACAACTTTATCTCTATATTACGTAACATAGACCTATACTTACACGTATTTAATAGATTACTTATTATATTCTTTCTATATAATAAGATATACTGTATATACAAGTATTATACACCGGTTGTATATGCTGTTATAATTTAAATATTTATATATTCCTAACTAGAGCCTCGTCTTGTAATGATACTAAATTAATTGTTGACTGCTAGCTAACAGCTTATTTACCTATAAATATTGTTTCAAATAAATAGACAATACTAAAAAATCATATTTATTTTAAAATGCCATTATACAGGCGTTTTGACAGTATTAAAACACGTTCTCACTTTCTATGTACAACTTCTCTAATACTATATTGTAGATTCAAAATTTAAACAGAATATTATAGCCAAGAATGTGTACAATAAACAAACGGGTTTTTTAGTTAAAATAATTGTTAAATTTGACATAATTTTCCAATCGCAAATTTTAAATGTTTATAAATATATTTATCGAACAAAACTTTATGATTGGTTTTAGTTTAAGTTCTCATATTTTATGTAGTTTTTATTTCTCTTCTATGAAAATTTTTTATTAAACTATGGTCGGAAAGTCACAAATAGTTTTTGGACAAATGTCGTGATTACACAACAATAAAGTATTTTAACATTATTTAATTGTTAAATTTTCATTATTCAAAAAACTTCTTAAAAATTGACTACATAGATTCCCTTAAAAATGGACGGTATATAAAGTGTTCTCTTAAAATCTAAAATCATTTTACAATTATACCAACCAAAAAAAAGAAAATGTTTTTAAAAAAATACTAATATAGAATGATCTAATAAACTTTTTAATAATTAAAAATAATAAATATTTACTTCACTAATTTAACAATATTAAATTATGTCAAAAAGTATGGTTTCACGTTGTATAGTAAGTATACTTATTGCAGCTATGCATATGTGACAATTTTATGCTCTGATTGCTTTAATCCGTATATTATACGATCGTAATTACATGACATAACACTGAAATCATTGAAATATACATCATACATATCATAATTTATAAGCACGGTGAACAAACAATCAATGTTAAAAAAAAATACGTGCATATAATAATGACGTGACAGATATAACAATCGTATTATGTGCGATGCATAATGGATAAAAAAAAAATACGGATAATAAGCGAGTACGATAATATGGATCTAAACATGAAGAAATCAATATAGAGTGTAAATAAATACATAAAATATTGGAGTATTATATTGATGAACCCTTCCATAAAAATGACATCCATAGGTACATAATTATAATATAATACCTATATAAACCGTTACAAATTTAAAATCATGACACATGGTATGGGAATAAAAATTACTTTTTTCATTGTTTTCGATGTAACATATTATCCAACGAAATTTAAAATACTATAACGTGTAAAATGTATTTTATAATCTAGAATCTATTACTATAGGTAGTTGGTGCCATGTAGGAATGTAGGACATGATACAAAAATGAGAATATTAATATTTTGTATTGTACTTGCATTTAAATTACAGTTTTTCTAATTATTTATTATTATCATACCTAAAAAAAATTAATTTTATCTATTAGTTATTCCAAACATTTAAATCTCAATTTATATAATTATTTATTTTATTCATTTTGTTGAACATTTAAACATGTTAATTACCTATTAAATTAACATATTAACTTATCTATGATATATCCCTATTGTATATATACAGTATACACCATAGTTACAAAATAGGCAATAAATATCCATCTAATTAAGAATACCTGTACGTAATATATGTATATGTAGCTAATTAAATTTCCATAAAATGTAATGATAAAATATATATTCTATAATTAATGTATAATACAATAGTATCTAGATTCAAATCATGTTTTTTAAACATTACTAATCAAATAAGAATATATAATATACGTATAAGTATCTGGCAGAAATAACTTAAGTAGCTACTTATAATTTTTCTTCATTTAATTAATGACCTTAAAATATATTGATTCATATGGTGTATGCTTATTGAACATAATGTATCGTGTATATAGGTATGACGTACGTATACAATTTACGTAACCATTTTACAATTTTACGTTAGTTCAATGAAAATAAATTCTTAAAACCGTTATTATATATTATTTATTATAATATATGTACGTTATTTAGGAAGAATAATAAAAATATTTACATATATCGTGTTTTTATAACATATTTGACTAGAGATAATTTTAATGTTCAATAAGCAATTTTTTACTCTAAATCATATTTGTTGGACAGATGAAGGTTTTTGCGTCGAATAAAGTTGGTGGTTTAAGTATAGTCAGGGTGAAATCATAAAATCGATATAATAAAATAAAATTTCAAATTTTAATAACTATATATTACATACAATATGTATAAGGTCGACCTCTGTTAATAAAAACAATCGGGCAAGATTGTTTCATAAACGAAACATTATTTAAACAAGTCGAAAGAGGTAATATTATTTAACTTTAGAGTAGTTGAGTTACTGTTATCTTCGTTGGAAAAAAAGAAAAAATTAAATCAAATAACCGAAAAAACTGAATAAAAATTTTTTTTTAAAAAATTGAGTTACGTCAATTTAATGGCTCGACAAATATATTTTATCTCTAATATATAACTTAGCAATGTTACACATATTGACCTATGATGAAATAATAAATGACAAATGGAAAGTTTATTTTGTATTAGAAATAAATGAATAAATGAAATTTATTGTTTGTTTGCAAATGAAAGTATATAGTTTAAAATATTAAAGAAAACCTAAAACTAAAAATGAAACATTGAAAGTACATTTATATTAATTATAGAATACGTAGATTAATAAAAATATAACTTTTTTCCGGCTACCTACACAAATTGTACATAATTCAAATAACAGCTATTGTAGTGAGTATTATATTATAATATATTATACAACCGAGTTTGACGATTCGTAATGAGATGTTTTAAACATAACAATATAAGAATGCCGTAAAACACGCACAATAATCGAATAGCAATTCCAAGGGCTCAATATAAATTATATGTAAATTACATTAAATATAAGAAAACACACCTATGCGAAATAATTATTATAATTCAACTAACCAGTTACCCATAGTTGTACCAATTAAAACCAAACGGTATATATTCGAAATTCGATACATTTTATATACATTTCGTACCGGGCGCTTATTATAAATGCAATATATTTGATCATCCGGAGAGGCCAGAAAGTTGTCCTATTATTATACCCGTAGTTATTGCTTATTCTGCACGTAGTATATACACAAAATATGGCGAAATATTTTTATTTTAACGTCCATCGCAGATCGACTTTATCGATTTACTAAACCCGAACGAAACCAAAGTCTTGCGTAAAAATTATATGATGTGGAAGACCTTCACAAATCATTATTATAATATACTGTTGTCATCGGGCAATGACCATTATAAAGCGTCTATATAATACCTAGTTGATTGGATTGATTATTATTGTTGTAAATGAGAAACGTTTTATGAAAATATACGATAAAATGATGTTCATAAAGCACCATATATATATATATATATATATATATAGGTGATGAAAAAAATTGTTCGTTCCCAGGATTTGGTAAAATTACGTTTCGTATAACTGACCGGGTTGACAGAAATGTGTAATATTTATAATATAAATGATGTAATGCCCTTTTATCAATAATATGCGTGCACTTTGCCGAATATTCCAAATTCACCCAATTTCAAAACTTTAATTGGGAACTAGTTAGCCATCGACTTGTATACCAACAATTTCTTATACATATAATATATATATATATATATATATATATATATATATATAAACGTATATACATTATAAAATATTATGTAATACCTAACTAAAAAATGATTCACATTAAAGGAAAATATAAAAACATAATATCTATGTATAAAATAAATAAAATCCAAACGATATTTGCTCTACGGCTATTTTTCTACATCATTACAAAACTTCCATAGAGCACTATCACATTAAGATTTAAGATCATATACAGGGACGAGACTAGGTTGTGGCGAGGGTGGGTGGGTGATACACCCATCCCACACACACACAAATGAATTCAATCGGATTAAAGTGTGAATAACCTTTTAGATTCTGAGAGTAGCGAGGAAGCTATTGATTTTACAACGATGTTTATTTTCATATTTTAATTTTTCTGTAAGCACATTTTCGACCAGAAGGAGCCGAGGAAGAGCTTCAACATTGATATAATTATCTATAGGAAATCGCTCTAGATGGTAGTTTTCTTATTAGAGATGGAAAGAACTTCTTTCTATACGGTGTATGTACTATATGTAGTCATACTTTACATATGGAAACTATATACACATAAACACCGAATACATATTTATACGATGAGTTCTGAAATTTTAGATTCAAGTGATTGAAATGGGCCAATACTATTATGTGATTTATATTTTATTACATTTGTTGACTACTATCTTGAGTACGATTTCAAAGTTATTGTAATTTAACAAAGTGTGTATCTGGCTAAAATGGAATGTTTGTTCGGATAATGGGTAGGTATATATACTGAAATAATATAATATATTATAGTGACATTATACAATTTTCAAATTTGTAACTGTAATAATATTATAAATATTATCTATGTAGGTATCATACCAAACTTCGCTCAGAATCGTTTTTATCAAAATAAATGATTTATCATTGCTTTCAAATTCAATATATCCACCACCAGTAGGTACAATAAGCCCAAAATCACAAAAATAATGAAAACTTTTAACGTTTTGGTTCTCTCTCAAGTTATTGAAATTCGTACACGCAGTTAAAAGTGTATTATTTTTGTGATTTTGGGCTTATAATAATTTAATCCACTAAAGTAGTATAATATAATAATATCCAAACTTGCACCCATCATCTCACGATTAAATAATAATGCATTCTACCACTTTAAGATGTTCTGGAGACCTGCGAAAATCTCCTTAATGATTAATTTAAAAAATTTCGAAAATAACTTGAGTTCAAAAGTTTTAATAAATAAAATATTGACTCTTATCTTGACTGAAAATGTTTAAACTGAGGGTAAAACAATTAGGATTATAAAATCTATGTAATTTTAATTTTATCCAATACATTTATAAAATAAAAAGAAGTACTGTTTTTTTGTTCAATTTAGTGGATACTAAAGCTTCTATATTAACTCTTCATATTTCTGTGATGAACTATGCTTTTAAGTGAATACAGTTAAATTTGAAAAAAGTCATATAATTTTTGAATAGGTACATTAGATATCTAAAATAAGTATATTCTATTTTAAAAATATTTTTGAAAAAAAAACATTAATGTAACTAATAGATTAATGATAGAAAACACGTATCTAATAAAATATAATAAATGTAATTTCACAACATACCAGTACGAATGTACCCCTGCCCAATTATAAGTACTAGTGTACTACGTCTTAACTCGCATACCGTGACACAAAATAATATTACGATAAAACGCTAAAGCCCATAATTCACAATTTCATGGATGAAAAGAGCGATAGTAGATTGTTCGAATCTGATATTTTTACATTTTTTAAGCCTTATTTTGGCTGAACGCCGAACATAAATCAAAACATAACGTTTAAACGAGTATAACACAGTATATACAGTATACAGATTATATCAGTACACGAGAACAAAAAAAATACCAAAAACTTGTATAAGCATCTAATGCAATGACTGATTTGTTTATGATTAAACACATAATATTTGAAGGCGTGATTTATCTTTTCAATGTGAGTATAGTAAATTATCACTATAGTATTATAGGTTTATTATAGATTACAAGATACATTATCCAATTAATTTTATCCATTTTTTATTTTGACAGTAAAATGATGTAGTCTAGAAAACTATTTTATCCGATATATTTTTTTTGTCCAAATACAATTTCTTCCAAAAAAATATTTATTTTCAAAGAAATTTTTTACTACATATTTATTTTTTGTGTGACAAATTATTTTTTATATGTAAAATGTATTCCTGAGGGTTTTTATGGAGTTTAATGTAGAGATAACCAATTGATCTTATTCATACTGTTACCTTATCACTTTACCTCTGACGCAAGGAAGAAGAAACTAGGGCCTGCAAAAAATACGAAACTGCGCCCATTTCAGTGGGTAATCACAAAACCATAATCCAGATATAATCAATGAATAAAAAAAATAAATATCCAACTAAAAATCACCCAATCATAAAACTTTTTATTAGAAAATGCAGTAGATATATTTTTTAGAGCACCTTTTTTAAAATAGTTTACAATTATGGTTGTTTACAATTCATTCAATTTAAAGCAAATTCATTATAAATCTCTTTCTAACCAATGATCTAATTCAAGATGACCTGCATCTTATAACTGAGAAATTTGAATCTCGCTTAAATTTTGAACGTCTTTCAGTTTTAAATACTTTTTGAATAGTAATAATGGTTTTCCTTTCGTTGATTCGAATTATATTCGAATATTAGTTATTCATTGACCATTACTATACTTATGATAAAAAATAACTTAAAATGAATTTGAATTATTTTTGAAAAACATTAAATTATTAAATATTTTATTATCACACTTATCATAGATACCACAAATAAATATATAAATAGACAATACATTTTTATAAACCAAGCAGATTTGTATTAAAACTAATTTGTCCGTGTGTGAACAAAAGTTCAAGCACGTTAAGAACCAATATTTATGTCGGGCTTAAAAACCTAGACAAAAATCTATTTTTACTTAAATTAATTATTAGACGAAATATCCGCTAACCATACTATTTTATGTGTAATGCACGCAATGATAATAATTCACGATTATAAACATTTGCGAATTTTTTTCATGTTTTTCTCCCATAAACAATAATATTACCGAAACGGGATGAAAATGCTCCTACTGATGTATACACCGTGTAATAGACTTGACGATATCCATACTGAAATAATAGCAATGAAAGCATAACCAAATATTTACTTCAGACGTTTAGGTGGAAATTTATTGGATTGACGAGAGCATTATAAAATCAGGACGTATGACCCTTTAAAATATACACGTGTGCTCGTCACATCGCGGTCGGTGACAAAATTACGTAACTACTACTGCAGCGGTGACACAATACACGTGCGCAATAATATAGCGTGCGACGTTATTGTGAGCGTATTATACTCGAGTACAAAATATTTATTTATTTTTTTTTTTTATTTTGAGGTCGCCTTCGGGTGGTTTTTCATAACAATATACACGTGACTCCCATTTGTATACGGTCAAATGCGGTCTGTCGTGCGAACCAATTATAGACGGATGGTAAACACAATTTTATTGTTTCAACGAGCCAATAAGCCACTACAACATTATTATACAAATGGAATAAAAAAAAAGTTTAAAAACCGCATTTCGGTGTACGAATACCGATTATCGCCGTCGTCGTTACGTAAGGTGTGGATGATAACGGGTAAGTGCGTTATATAGGTTACGTCATATCACACTGAATGTCTTCACGAAAAACCGCCGGACCGAAATCGCGTACTACTCTCGTAACTATTATAATAGGAACGTAACTATTATATTTTTATTTTATTGGATAATTTTTATTCTCGTTTGTCGGAGAATTTGTCGAAAACCAGAAATACCTATCGTAATATCCACACCAACTGCTGCAGCACCACCATAATATGCCACACCAGTGGCGACTCGTGAGCTTTGAAAGTGGAAGGGCGATTAAAAACTATTCATTTTTGAAAAGCATACAGAATATAATAATAATTATGTACCAATTTAAAAGGTATTTATTAAATCAAAATATAAAAAAATAAATATATAAATGCATTTTACAAAAACCGAAAATTACAAAATAATAAAACTTATACGTTTTATACTCAAAATACACTGTGTGGCAACGCACTTTTCAAAAACATTTGCGGGTCTTATATGAAAATCTAAAACTAAGCTACTAAAGTCTAAACCATATCATGTCCAGCCAAAATGTTACACCGCCAGAAAAGACTACTAACCTAGTACGGAACATATATAGGCATTACGTCGTCATACAATGCAACGCAAAATGCAAAACCGTGTAAAAATACGATGGGAATTTAAAAAAAAATAAAACGAAAAAACGTAAAAACGTGTAAATCGTGTAAAAATACGATAGGAAAGATTTCTAAAGGAGCAGGTGACATACTCCAGTGCAAAAATTTAAAAATTTACGAATTTGAATTATTTAATTATAAGAGTTTATACCGAATAAAAGGACTAAATTCTGATTTCTAACAACTCTATAGAAATTAGGAGGATGGGGCTCGCTTCCAACAACCCGTAATTAATGAGAGTAGAATTCAATTCAATATTTTTCTATTTAAGTTATTCAGTATAATTGATCATTGATTAAAATATTGGAAAAAAAATATTTACCTGTACAGTCTCTAAGTTCATCATATCCCACTTCCACGATGTTTAAAAGCACTATTTACGAAGAACACTAATAAAATCCTTAGTGTTAACTTCTATTTGTATTTCTATATCTGCTTAGAATGAAAAGTTCTTATCGTAGTATTAGGAAATTATTTAATAAGTGTATAATTTTAGTGAAAAGCGTTTTTAAGATTCACTATTATTTATACATTGTCTATATCTATAGACTTGTCTATAGATATTGTCTTTATCTATATATAAAAATAATAAAAATCAAAAAAAGTTCTATATAGGTAATATTATATATAAATATTTACAATATTTAGATACACATCGTTGAAATTCTATATTATAATATGCTATACGTATTGGTGTAAAATTACGGTAATTACCATTTGAAAGAATATTCTCCAAAATTGAGAATTTTTGGTAATTTTCTTTTTTTAGCTATATTTTATCAATTTTCAAAATTGTATATAATATTTTTGCTAAAATAATTAATTTCAGTATTATTGTTTTGATCTTAATTGTACAATTACAATAATAGTAATAGAATTTCATTATTATCATTAATGACTAATGGAGTGATGAATGATGTTATATTGATGTAATATAATATATTGATAAACATAATAACTTTTGCAATTGTTGAGCTGTTATAATTATTAATTAAAAGCTATAATAAAAAAAAAACATAAATATATATTTATTATTATTCAAATTCTTCTTAAACAAAATATAAAACTCAAATAGCCACACAACTGGTGCAATGGCCACATCCGGTACACTCGGCCTATATATAGTATTATAATAATATTACTTACCTACTTGGAACTTATAATATAATTTTAGAAACACATATTAAAATTATAACATATTATAGGTACGCTACATTGTCCGTTGAATAACAATAATTATGTACGAATATCACAGTACAGACATGGTCAATTACAGTTATTACCACAGAATAAAAGAACAAATAAGTAAGTTCTTTTATTCTGTGTTATTACCACGATTTTAAGACATTTATTGTCAAATAAATCGTGGTTATCACTTATCAGTTTATTATTATTTTTGTTAATTACGATGTTTAACCTGCCTAAAAGTTCACTCGCCCGGAAAAAAAACTGAAATTATGCCCCTTTTAAGGGGAAAGATTAGGAAGTTTTCCGTCCAATTCTACATGAAATCTTAGCGATATGATTAATTTGTATTATTTATCGTTATGAATTATGATGACTATATTAAATTTGTGAGATTCATAGAAACCATTAGGATTTATGACCAAATTTGATTACGACGTTATCATTTGTGTAATTTTCACAGGTTTTTGTTATTTCGTGAGAATATTCTCCGGTAATAATTTTCTCCAGCCGAGAATTCATTCATATCACTAGTTATACGTGTAGTAAAAATTATTGTTGAACATAATTTATTATATCACTCATAACCTTTTTTTTTTAACTATATTTCAGAAAGTTTTATTAATACTATAAAGTTGATATTTCTTACAAAAACTGCACAGTATATAATGTATAATTTTAACTGAGTAGATTGATAGTAAATTGTGATCAGACTCCGTACCGGAAAATCTTAGTAGGCCCTTTTAAAATTGTTGGTCTTATTTAAAACCTGGGCCCTCTAAATAGGTACCTCTTTCATAAAAATAAAACAGGAAGTCAGACAGTGCCATACCTTGGCCCTTGAAAGAGAGCATATACCAGAGGCGCAGTAATACCAAAGGCGCAATTTCAATCGTTTTACGAATAACTTTTTTCAAAGCGATTTATCGATTTCTTGAGGTTGCCGTTTTCCAAACGATTTCTCAATTATTTCCCGGCAGAGCAATGGAGCCAATACGCTCCTGATCGTGACACTTTTCGTAAAAAATTGTCACTCAAATACGCCACATTTTTCATTTTAACCATTGGTTTATTTGTTTTGTGTAAAAGTACACATTAATATTATATTGTTATTGGTATATATAAATATATACATATATTAAATACAATTTAGGCATAGTAGAGAAATATTAATTATATATAAATCGTTCAAATTGTGATGCCAATATACAGTCATACAGATATTTGGTTATATTTATATCAAATATATTTTTTAATTCGTTCGAGATTTTTTTTTTAAATTATTATTTTTACTATCATTGTTTTATAACTGATATAAGTATAGAATAGCACATAATCGAATGGAGTCAAAGTACTCTTTTTGAAAATTTATTTAAAAAAAACAAATATATAGGTACATGAATATATGATAAACCAAATAATTATAACCGTATATGATATATATCTATATTATAATTTATATAGGTATACTCGATACGCATGCATTTTTTTTTTTTTGTTTTTTTGATATATTGTCATTTTTTTGTTATTTATTCATCACTACCTAATACCTATATAGTCACAGAACCTCAATAAATAGTCACGCATGACCAGCACAATTGTTGGGTCAAAGAACTGTTTTTCTTAACTATATATCCTTCGGGAGACGATAGCCAACAGATGTTGTGGTTTTTGGTGCGGTCGTTTTATTCCATTGAAAGGGTTTTATTGTTTATTGTGCAATGAAAATAAGTATACGTCTTATATTACTTATTATTATAATTAGGATTATGATTAAAATATACTTTACTATAATTTGTAATATAGACTGGAACACTTACGAGTAATGCAATAGCCGATAAGTAATACTACAAGTAATTTTATTCAAGAACACATAATTCAAATAACGATTTTCTCTGTGGTCTACAATATGGTGGTCTTTATTTTTCAATGTTGAAATATTTTCGGTCGATCCCCTCTAAATTAGTTCCAATATATTTTAAAAAATATATACAACATTTCATGTTAATTGGTTAAGTTAAACTTAACCAATTAAGTTAACTCGAGTTAAACTCGAGCCACAAAGCCCTTAAAGTTCAAAATCATGTTTTTTTGTTATAATATTTCTCATTATAATTACTTACTCCGTGTAATGTACTTTTTAGTTTTTATAATACCTATATATTATATAATTTTTAATATTCATTACATGCTAAAAAATAGTTATTCCATTATAGTGCTTTTATTACTATTACTTTTAGCCAATACCTACCTGTGTTTACATTTCATTCGAGTCTGATACCATAAAATACTGGAACTGCAATAAAACGTGACTAGGTATAGACTTTTTATTCGAATTTGATCATATAATTATCTAAAATAATTGTATTGACAATTTTGAAATGCATCTTTTTTAGTCAATATTTTGTATGTATATATTTTATGCATTTTTAAAATAACCGAATATCACAGCGCTGTATAGAAATGCCCGCTCGTGTACAATAAAAATGTATATTTATTATGTATATTCGTAAATACCTGAACGAATATGGGAGTTTCGACATAAACACGAGCCTTGGAAGTGAGTCGAACTGACCCAAATTACGGGAGAGGTGATATGAAAATGGCAAAGCACGTTGTGGCCTTGGGAATGCGCCGGCTCGACGACGACAGGCGCATGCACTCCGCTGGGGGAACAGCCACCTGTGACGATTAGTCGGCGGTGGCAATTTACCGAGACGATATTTTATCGTCGTTATCCGCACAGCAGAGCTTATCTCACCTGCAATCGTCATTTGAAAATACGCTTCTCCACACGTGCTACAATGTTTACATATTATTATAATACGTACACGCGGAAAAAAAATCTACTCTTTTAACGGTTTAAAAATAATAATAATAATAATAATATCTAATAATGAAACATTTTTACTCTTTCAGACTTTCTTCCCCTTCTGCGGTCAAATAGAAAAATTTATATAATATACATTTGTATGCCCCAAGTATTGTACCCCTAAATCATAAACTATTGTTTCGGGTATGGGTTAGCTGGACTTGGGAGTTAATATAATATAATTATAGTAATTAGGCGTAGTGTACGGAATATAAAAACGTATGCTGGACGATAATAGTGCGTATGATAGGGGTAGTAGGTATAAACAGCCCATAAAATACAAGCGAGTGACGCCATCGTCATGTATATACGTAGATACCGTGTAGACCGATAACCGACGCGCGGGTGTAGACAAATCGCGCACTTATTTGAAGTAACTCTTGCTATGTAGGAATTTACTTTTTAAAAAAATGTGTATCTCCTTAAATTTAAATTGGATATCAATTCTGGTTATACTATATGATCTTATAAGCATATAATAATATATACATATTTTAAAACAGATCGTGTATAATACGTATATGCAAACCCATTAATTAAATAATGAATAGTAAAAAACTACCGAAATCCTATAATATCTTTTTAAACTAATTGCACACCTATTTGATTTAAAATTTGTGTTTAACTATACTGATAGAAGACGTTTTTTTTTTATAAACTGATATTAAAAAAACATTTTACAATATTTTAGATGTAATATTAAGTAAAATAGACCAATATTTTTGTTTAATGGCGAAATATTACATAACTTTAAATGCTTTAAACTTTAGCAGTTTCTTAATTTCCTGACCTCCATGAATCGTTTTTGTTAAGTAAAAATTTACAATGTCGGGTTTGAGGTAAAGAGCGTTTGGGCATTAAATATACCTACTTATTCATTTTTCAAATCTCAAAACCTATTATATCATCTATTATCATATTAAATATATCATTTCTATGACTAGACTGAAGTTTGAAATTGGAATAACGATATTTTTTTTAACTTGATCAAAAAGAAATAGTACTAAAATACATATTCAGACTAAATTCTGATGTAAATTATAAATTAAAAAAAGTGTAAATTCTAGTCTATAAAAAAATCATCTCCTGAATAAATTACTATATTTACTATGAGTAAAATCGATTACGCACATTTGATAATCATTTTCACCAATCAATTTCGTTTTGCCAAAAAAAGATTTTTAAAATATATAATTAGAAAAATGTTATACCAACTTTATATACAAATTTAAAATCTATAATTACCTGCACTACATATTATATTTATGAGAAAATGGATTTACAGAAAACATTTTTAGATACATTGACAGCTAATCCACATTATTTCAAATTTTTTGCTCCTGCTGATTTATTTTTTATAATTAAAACCGTAATTATTTTAGAAAATTGGGAATTTTACACATTATTATTGATTTTTTAGTAATAGAATTTTTTAAAACAAGGCCATAATGGCGTAATTGAAGGAATAGTCTAAGGGATCATTAAGTTTGGAACCCCTATAACATATTTTTAGTATAGTTTTTGAGTCAATAAAAATTCAGTATAATAAAATTATAACTACTATTAACTATTATGAGATCAATTTATTTTGTTAATATTTAAATAAAGAACGTAGCTTCATATTATTTAATTATTGCATTTTGTTCTCAAGTATATGGAGAAACTTTTATGTAATTTATAGTTCATTTCATTATATTATAAAGAATAAAATAATATAACTTGAAATTGTATACATTATTAGGTGCTTAAGATGATTAGTAGGTACAATTAGAATTTTTATACAATTAAAACCTATTAATTTACAGTAATTTTCGTAGACAATTCCTATGATACATGTGTAATCTATGCTTCCAAAAAAATACGCGAGTTCTCTTCTATGATATGCTTTTTTAATGGTCTATATAGTGTCTATACATAAACATTACGAAACAATACAGTAGCATATGCACAAAAACTTTTCGGAATCGAACCAAAACAACGAACTATTATCCATTTATTTTGTAAACGAATTCTATAAAAAAATATATAAGTAGGTATCTTTCGCTTCGAATTTTAAATTAACAAAATCAAAACCAAATCGTCTATACATTATGAACGTTATATAAAATATACTGAATATTTTTTTCAAGTGCCTCTCTATCAGTTTTCAGTTAAAACAGACCTTTTTAACTTAATATACGTCATAGCAATGTACTTATATTTAAATATCTCGATCAATTCGTTAGTACTTGTTTTATTACGTGTTTGATATATACCTACAATCGATTTATATATATATATATATATATACCATATAGGTACATCATATCAACATTCAATGGTTGATAAATGAATATAATATAATATATATTTCATAATATATACACATATATATATATATATATATATATATATATATATATATTGGTATTAATGTATTACCTATTGATTGTATAATTTCACATTAAATTTATTGTATTCTAGTACAATTCCCCATTTTTTACACGTACCTACTACCTACCTATAATTATATGTATCATAGAGCCCGCAATTATCAAAAACAGGTAGATAAAAAATAGTTGCATAAAAATTGCAAAACTATGGTACCAATTTGAACTTTTTTATTTATGATGAAGTAGGGGGGCAATTTATAGTTTAATTATATTTATATAATTTATATAATTTAGTCCTCTACTTCCCAATATTATCAAAAATTAGATTATTTTATATTATTGTTAATTTTAAAATTTTTACCACTTCTATGTGGTAAAACTGTGTTTTAGTAACTCAAAATGTCGTTTATTGCATGGTTGAAATATACCAGGTTATTGCAAATCTACTCTATCGTTATATAATAAAAATAAAATGGTAGCTTAAGGGTGTACTGTTCTGTGTTATCATATTCTGTAATGTTATCAATAATAAACAGCTAATGAAAATACAGACAATTTATTTATTTAAGTAATATGGTTAAAGTATATAATATAATATATTAATATTATACCTTATATTATAATAGGTATAGCTGCTATAAAAATGTTGTATATTTGTAACCATGGTTATTGTATAATTAGATGTGCCAAAAAAGACATAATGTAATTTTCCCAACAATTTACTTTTTGTAATTACTGCACTTACGGCATCACTAGAAAGGCAGTATAATTCCATAATGAATTATATATTTTTATTACCATATTTTATTTTATTTTTCATTATTTTTAAACATTTAAATATTCGAAATGCTTCTTGAATAATATAATATATTATATTTATTCCATTACAAAGATGTATTGATATTCTTGCTATGTCCACTAAACAACAGGCTTGATGCTAGAACAAGGCCATAGGTTTTACTGATTATGTTATTTCTTAGATAGTTTTTTTGTTTGTTTTTAAGGACACTCTAATAAGTCAAAACATTCCAAAACACTAATATATTTTACTGTTATTTGAATTTAAATAACATAAATTAATTTTCAAGTTTCTTTATATACCTATAAACACATAATTTATTTTATACATAATATATTAAAATTGTATACTATCTAATGTAAAATATTGCCTACATTTGATAAAATTAACATTTTTCTTTTATATAGCACATTCTAAACTCTCAAATAATGAAATATTAATTTTTTTATTTATGGGATCAATAGTCATAAACCTAATTCGACTTATAATATTAATGAGCATTACAACTTATATTCCTATATATTATTAGGTATAGGAAAGATCGGTAGGGGTAAGTGAATAATGCATTATTTGTTAATATAGGTACTAAAAATATTTATGTTAAAAGTAATTAATGTAATTAGGGATATTTTTTTGTATTTGATAGTAGGTAGGTACTATTCTGTGATTTTTTGATTGTTATTACTAATTGATTACTTTTTCAAAACTATATTTTTTTATTAGAATAGACTCATTTACAATTTATTTTTATTTTTTGTAATGTCAAATGAAAATAACGTGCTTAAGATTAGGTCAGATAAGACCTTTTGTAATTTATAATAATTACAATTTCCTTTTAATAAGGGAAATATCATGAAAAGTTGTTATAAATTAGAAAATAATAAAAAAAACTATTTCATGGTTACCGAATATTGATATACATATTATACCTAGTATTTATACCTACAAAATAAGACAGAAAAATATTATAAATTGGAAAATTAAAATGCCGAAATCTTGAAATGTATACCAAAAAAGTACTATGTATATTTATAATTTGAGTACTTATGGATAATTTATAAATCCACCAGTATCCTACCCAACGAGCGAAGTGTTTCCATTCCCTGCTGACCGGCTTTTTAAAATATATAATTATACTGAATTTTGTTCAAAATCGTCTTTCAAATGCAATAATTTATCTTTGCTTTTAAATTTTTAAATAATAATAATAATTCATTATATAATAATATTCGAGGACCGAAAAGGACTAATTAGATGGATCAACTTCTATATTACCATTTGTATCTGAACGAATTTTACATGTGACATATTAAATTTTTTTTTTAATTAAAAAAAATCTATAACAACGACAAAATTAAATGTTGTAATATTGTACTTTTTAATTAGTTACGTTTAAAGCTATATATAAGCTTACAAATATAATATTATCTGCATAACGAAAAAACGTAAAATGTAGTGATGCATTTTATATGAACTTTGTGTTTTTGCATCATACTTACACCACCTGACCTTGCATAAGTTTAATTTTTCATTGGACAATAATTCAATTTCTATATAGATACGTAAATATAATTTTTAATGAGATAAATGGTTATACTTTTATATAGGGATCTCGTGTTTTTCACTTGCCATTCAAATAAGAACTACTCTGATTATTTTGTAGAGCATAAATGTCATGTTAAATGATCGTCTATAATCTGTTATAACACCAAAAAAATGAATTATATGACACGCTTTATGATTTTCACTCGTACGAAAAAACACTAGAGCATTAATAGTCCTCTCCTTAATAAAATAACTGAGACCAATGAAATACTTGATACTCATATACGAACAATGTAATAAATATATTTGGTCTTCTACAGACGAATATATAGATATGTATGCGTGTTTGATGTTTGTTGACAGTTGACAGTTGACAGGGAAAGTATATAATATTATTAATGTTATTTTAAGTGTGAATTTACATTATTGTCTGTCGATATGGCGATACCATCTTTATAATTAGTTTGGTATTATTATTTCTTCACGTTATCATAAAGCGTAATATAAAGATTACATATTACAATATTTAAGTGTGTACTTTAATGTATTATAAAATATAAATACAATACATACCTATGTAAAGGAATTTACTTATGATTAATAATAAATCTATATTGTAATACCTATTATTTCGTTACTAACTTGGTGACATGTGACAAAATATTATTTTGTTTAAAAAATAACACTATAGGTGTTATATACGTATTATAGTAGTTATAATATTGTTTTGTATTCATTCGAGTTATAATTCGTTATCGCAAACTCCTATAATATATATACGCGTTTTGGTACGATAATTACGAGTTTGTTTTTAATCTGTCAATAAAAACCACAATATTAAATTTTGACAATTGTTTGTACGTACACCTTGCAGTCGTTTGTATGTTGTAGGTATTTTGATAATTTTGTATATTCGCGTTTTTTTTTTTGAAATTATTGATGGAAAAATGTCAAAAGACATTTTTAATGACTTTATGTGCAATATTATATAAAAAAAAAAAGCACTTATTGGAACTATATATACGCGTGTATTTCTATAACGTAGATGACATTGAAGTGAACGATTTCAAATAACCAGAGTAGAAAAAATAAATATAAAAAATAGTAGCTCGAATAGTGGTCTCATTATGTTGTGCGTGTAATGTATATATTATATATATATATGTGTGTGTGTGTGTGTGATGAGTGAACGTTTAAAGAATTGCGCCCGAATCGCATATATTATTATCGACACGTGCTTCCTATATCTAGACGTGTGGACGTGTTCCATAAAACACCTCCGAACACTAATTATCGTTATTACCTTGTTTTCAAATACCTACCATGTTTGTAATAATACACGATCGTATACTCGAACCTATACCTATACCTATACCTATAATCTATAACTTATACCTATGCAGTGCCGTATTCAAGGGGGGGATTCAAGTTCCACCTATGAAAGTTTTTGAAATTTTTTTTTTTTCAGTTTACATGATTTGCTTATAATACTGTATACAATTTATACTTCTAGTTTATGTTATCGTCGAATCCCCTAATAAATAACCCCGGAATTTTAGACCCCGAAAAAATAACCCCTAGAAAAAATTATTTTAAATTATATTATTTATATTATTTTTTTTACATACCTATATACCTGCTTAATTAACTAATTTTTCGATATTTCGTAAATTTTTTACTAAATGACTCCTATATGGGTATGTAATAATTTACTAGTTTCACTTTTTTTTAGAATCTATTGGTTTTACAATGATGGTTATTTATGTGCTTATATTATTTTATTAATATTTACCTAATTAATTTTATTATATATATATATATTGTACCTATCATATATGCGACACAGGGATGTAATTTAGGGGAGGACAGGTTGTGTAACGGCACCACCACTAATTTAAAATGCTCCAATGCGCCGCCATAAAATTATAATTGCGTAATTTCGCCGACCAAAAAAATTAGGATTTTTTTTTTCTGCTTATTTACGTTTTTTAAGAAGTATTTAGCATTGGAATGTAAAAAATAGCCCGGTGAAATGTTAAAATTTTAAAAGCCTAAAAGCTCGCACACCCGAAAAAATAACCAAAATGACGCCCCTGATACGACATTTTATTATTGTTATTTAATTATTAAAAACTATTAAATAAAAGAAAAAAATAGATTTTTAATTTTTATGATATAATGTCTCAACTTAATAATAATGACTAATTAGTAATTAGTTTACTAATATTAAGTGATAACATAGTAGATGATATAGAATATATAGTTCTGAGGAAGTTTTCTAAAGTTGCGTAGTAGGAATCTTAGTAAATATTGTTTGAGGTTATTTTTTCGAGGCCTAAAATTCTGGGGTTATATTTACCACTTTAATTTGAGTAATAACTAATAAGAGTTAACTCGGAGTGAAAAACATAAACTATAATTAACTCGAGTTGAGTTTTTGAATACACCCTAATTGGTGTATTAGGTATACCTACACCTAATCAAACTATCATATAGATATAAATAGATGGAAGTGGGCAGATAACATGTTTTTTATAAAAGTATATACATATATGTACCTGCCTACGATTTGACCGATCGATACAGGATTTTTCATAAATATAAATATTTATCATGATCCCGGATAAGTTATATCAACATTTAAAGAAACATTTTATGGGAAATATGTAATTACTAATTGGTAAAAATACCTGATCACGCCGTAATATGTATAAAATTTTTTCTATTGATTTTCTAGTTATCAAGGATATACATGGATACATTCCGTATTTTTAAAATATATATTGAATATATTGAAGTAACTAATATAAACGGGGCCGTACTGAAACAATATTTAAAGGGGAGTCGACTGGCTATAATTTCCGACTATATTTTCAGATAGAGGGAATAGCCACTCTCCACACCCTCTTTAATGACGGCAAAAATTAACTTATGTTAATTACATTTATAGAATATCGATAGATACAAAACAAATAGTATTTTCTGAGCAAGAGAAAAATCATTTTTGGCCGTTTACAATAAATTAATGTAAATATGAAGAAAATTGTTGTTATAATAATATAAGTTATTACTTAGGTACGTATGATAAGAGAATGTCAGCATACCCATTTGTATAAAGTCAATTTAAGAAAAAATAATTGTAAAAATGAAAATTTTACAAAGAACTGAATTTTTTTTTAAATATATTGAAAAAATCATTTTTAAGAAGTCCCATATATATTATATTAGTACCTATAAATAACAACGTTATCTAACGTCCAACGTAGCTGTCCAACGAAAATTAGCGACTCGCGTACTAATAATTATATATATACCTAATATATAATATAGGTATATAATATACATACATATTACTATATATTTATACTATAGGTATATCTTGTATTTGTTATAATTTAAACTTTAAAATGTATTTTTACCGTTAAAAATTGACTCACCACTTGGCTTATAAAGTTTTCAATATATTTACTAAATTTTTAATCTTTTTAAGACTTATACAATTATACTCTTTTAAAAATTTTTAATTTTCACAAATGTTGACATCACGACTAGATTTATTATTCAGATTCATAAATTCATATTTATTTGTTTTAATGATATAATAATATAATATGATATTTTATCATGATATAATACATTTTTTTAGACAGAACCACAGTCGTTTTTTACATGTTGATTTTACAAGTTTTTAATTTTGCAAGTTATGAGTATAGAGAACAAACAAATTTATACATGTACGTATAGGTAAATACATGGGTTTTTATTTATAAAAAAAAAAAGGGTACCATTTAGATCACTCTATAATTGAGATGAGCCCAATTTTAGTTTGCATAAAACTTTTTTAAAAAAATGTTGCAGTTGCAAATTTTATAATTTTATTAAATTATTCTAAAGAATAAAAAAAAAATAACTGGTAACTTTCCACTGTTATACGGAAAATATTACATTAATGCCTATAAATAAAATAAAATTATAAATTTTCTCGTAAAAATATATATACCTATATTTGTTTCATGTTTTATTAACTATTATACTCGTAAGTATAGGTATAGTATAGGTAAGTATAGTAGAAGTATAGGTAGTAGGTATGTACACCTATATTATGTAAATATTTTAATATACCTATACATTATGTATTTTAATAATATATAAATCTCTTCTTCATATAGTTTGATGAACCGCCTCTGTTATCTAATTATATTTTAGTATAGGGCACTTTTTTTTTTTAGCTATTAATATTTCATAGTTAAATAAAAATTTGAACTTACTTTGTACAATAATCGTGTAACATAATAATTCGTCTTGAATTTAAACTACTTTGTTATCATATTATATAGAATCAACAGACGTTCATTATTCATTACAAAAAATAGTCCTTTATATTTGCCAGTAGTAATCTTGAATACTTTTTGTACTTGTATTTTTTTTCCTTAAAATCACATTCCCCATAAAATACAAATGTATTAAAATATTAATAGTTATAGGTATATTGCAGGTAATCAGTATGTAGTTTGTGCAATTGAAAACAATTTAAATCTGGAGTATGTCATGGCCAAATGTTTGCTACTAATAATATATACACTTAATATACATACAATTTTACATTATTATAGATATATACATAAAAATTTACTTACACCACAAAGAACGGACAATGACAACAGTTCATATATCTACTGAGAAGTAAATAATACATCTTACTTTTCTATTATAGTAATATGATAACATATTGAAATCGTGAATATTAAAAATAAATAAATCACTCGCATATAGATAATATTACATTTCGATTATTGCGTATACAGAGTATATACGCATAGTCGGTTACAAATTATAATTTATAATAGCTTTTAAAAATATACCTATATATTTCGTAAAACCTACATAATATATATAATTCTATATAGCTATAATGTTTCTGCTAAGTCTTAAAGTGAAAATAAACGATTTTTTATAAATACTTAGGTATCATTAAAACATTAGTTTAAAAATAATTAACTTACGAGTTACCTACATCAATATTGACAATTTTGTGCGTGCACGTATATAATTCACATGTTTGTATACAGAGCGAAACTAGAAAGCTAAATTATTATGCATATACATATATTTATAATAGATACATAAATATTTTAATATTATTTATACATATTTAATATTATAAATAGGTACTCTCACTCTCATAAAAATCGACTTAATATTATAATAACCCTATATAGGTACTACTGTACCAATAGCTCATAGAGTAGGTATATATAGTCATAAACTATTATTAAAATTTTTGTTCGTAATTCGCTCGCATATCCATTTTTACCTACGTGTGTGTGATATATTATTATCGAATGATTTTACGTTGTACTATATACCTACTAGTTATTTTAAATATTTTATCGATTGACGATTAAAAATTCAAACTATTTCTATAATTAAAAATGGAAGTACTTCGCTCATTGGGTAAGATACTGGTGGTGGATATACTGAATTTGAAACCAATGATAAATCATTTCTTTCTAAAAAAACGATTCTGAACGAAGCTTCGGTCGATATACTTGACAATTACTGCAGATTATACCTACTAATAATATAGGTATATTATAATAATATTTTATAAAACAATGAACAAAAAAGTTGAAAAAAGAGTAAAATAATAAAAAAACATATAAATACTTTTTTTTCCGTCGATTTTTTTTTTTTATTTATTTAAATTTATGCACGACTAACGTTATACTAAATTTTTTCTGGTCTTAAAATCTCATTTTACCATTTATTTGGATTTGAGTACCTCAATATTGACCATTTTGTCGAAATAATTAAAATGACTATAAAAAAAAATTGTGACTACGGATTTTCGAGATTTTTTGAATTAAGTTAGAGTAAAATATATTTAATGCTGTATAAAATTTTCAGGCCTTAAAACACAAAATGATCCCTTTTAGGACTTAGAAACCTCGAAATCTAAAGTGTCTATAAATAGAATTTATTATAAAAAATATAATTATTATATTTATTATATAAAATTGCAAAAATATCAAAAAAAAAAACTTAATCAACATAAATATATTACTAAATTAAATATTCGATATAAATTTCAAGATTTTCAAATCATTTTTTTCGAAATTGCGAAGAAATGAATAATCTCGATTTGACAAAATCGTATATTTGCCGTATTTTCCGTAATTGTTCGTAGTTTTACCTTACGCATTAAAAAATTATTGATAATATCAAAAAATGACCTCTTAAAAGTACCAACTAGATGTAATTTGCTACCGAAAACCAAGTAAACTTGTAAAAATCGGAGCATTCCTTCTGGTAGAAAAAGTGTTTACAGAAAAATAAAAAAAATAAAAAATAAATATCATTGTAAAACCACTAGCTCCCTCGCTACGCTCATAATCTAAAATTATCAATAGTTTAATAATAATAATATTTTTTGGAATTATGTTTACCTATAAAAATATATAATAATATAATATAGTGATATAACATATTTTATCCGATTACCGTATAACTTAATATTTAAATGAAATTTGAATTAACAGATAAAACTTGTTGCGCAGCCAATATTTTACGATATATAATATACGTACAATATAAAACATGTAAATTAGCCAATGATGGAATAATTATGAACCTAAATCATATGACTCCTGACTATAGGTTATACAGCCTGGGGCACAGCTATGTCGTTATATCCGAAGAAGCGTTTCTAATTTGTGTAATTTTTTTAATTTTTATAATTATCAGTACATGTAACTGTGTAAGTATAAAAAAAATGTTGAGGTTAAGAACCATTATTGCGATATTTTTTCTCATATAGTGGGTTTTTTGAACGATCAGTTATTGAAATTCCCGTTTATTTTTTACCGTTTATCTATCGAATTTTTTTCTATCAATTAGTTACGATTTTTTTTTATCATTTACTGATTTGATATTTAATTAAAAACAGTAAATAAGTCGTAAAATAATAGATACCTATATTATATAGATATTTAGAATTATTAACAGTGTAAAAATGTATACTGTTAGTGGCGTATTTTCAACTTTTTCCTGAGAGGGGGTCCAAAGAATATTGAAAACCAATAAATTATATAACCTTTATAATTATATTATACTATCTTTAAGTGTAAAATGGCTTAGTTGGCAAACAAAAAAAATCTGTTGGTAAGGGGGGGGGGGTGATTGCGCAGTCTGTGCACTATTTTGGTAGTAATACTTATTCAAAAATATTTCATTTGAATTTTAAATTCTTCGGCATTTTTAGCCTTAAATACACTTGACTTTGATTTTTAGAATATTTTTTTAAAATATTTTGCATCAAGTGGAAAAAATTTTATTATTTAGCACGAATAAAATCAGGTGACAAAATAATTAGTTCAACATTACATATTTATCTATTCATACATTTTTCTTGATTTTCTAACACATAAAATAAACTACATTAAATGGTGATTTTTATTTATAAATTATTTTAATATATTTATATGAAAATTAAGAATATTTTAAGTAATTTTAAGTGTAGGTATATACTATATGAAAATACCGTGTTTTACCGCTATATAATAGATAATGAGTTATGAGAGTTGTAAAATATAATATTAAAACATTAATTTAGTATAGGTACTTTTAAGTTTTAGTTGATACATTTTCTTTAAATTTTAAAGTTGATTATTCCTTAGTTTAGTAATAAATGATAATAATAGTACCGTTTATTTTCAACCTCGAGTAAAATACATGCCCATGATATTCTTAAGTGTTTAAAAGTAATATTTTCAGGTTTATGAGAAAATAACCATTTATAAATATTTTTTATCAACTATTCGATCATTTTTTCTTATGTGTTTTCCAAAACTCAAAAAATGTCCTCTTGAAAATACCATGCTGATAAAATTTTTTACCGAAAAAAAGGGAACGCATGAAAAAATTACATCATGACTTTAAATTTTCTAATCGATAAATTGCTCGTAGAAAAATATAAAATAAATAAACATCATCGTAAAACGAAATAATATTTTACTCCACTCAGAATCTAACATTTAGTCGAATCTATAAATATAATTTTCTAATTCCAGTTATTTTTGTTTAAAAATTCTATCTACAATGTGTATTATAGGTATTTAAGTTTTTAAAATCAATATTTTTTGGTTCTGGAGAAAACCAGTAAATCAATGAAATATTACATAGCTTTCAACTGTCTTAAGTAATATTATAGAAAATTTGAATTTCTCACCCGTAATTATCAAAAAACCATCATAACAACTAATAATACAATGCCTATTTTGTAATTGGTATACCTACCGTCCTTCAATATCGTTTAGGTATTCCGTAAGTGTAGATGTCTAAAACTAAAAATGATATAACCATGCAAAACACGTCACAGTGATCTCGGACGAAATGAAATGAACTTTGTGAACTTAATACCTATATACGTTTCAAATCCTACCATAATAAATGATATAGATGTATGTGACAGGTCAATTTTTATCTTTATTAATATATTTATATAATATGTATCAATAAATTAACCTATGGTAAAAATTTTATTATCTAACCCGAGACACTTCAACTCGAAAATCCACCCACTAAATTTAATTTATTTTTTACTTTCATTAACGTCTCTAATGTCACAATGTTATATTATAAGTTATAATTTATAACTGCATTGTGTATATATATATATCTGAAAATATAATATATAAGTATATCACATATATTATACCGTGTGTTATGATACAAATATTATAATTTATTTTGCTTTCACATATTAAGAGGACGCCATACACCTGATTTTTAAGAGGTATTATATAAGCAATTCTTATTAAATTTTAAGAAAAATAAAAATCAAACAAATCAAAAATATTTAAATATATTTTAAATGTAATTTAAAAATAGACCTGTGTCAGTACCATTTTTAATTTTCAATTAATCATGATATTTATTTAAAAAAAAAAATATGTTTACGTATTTTTAATTTTTATCAACTTCAGAATATTGTAGAAAGAAGAAATAAAAAAAAAATTCTCTAATAACTAATGGAGGTGATTTTTGACATATTAACAGCTCGTAAAACGTGTAAAAGTTCAATTCTCAAAAATCGTCTCCATCAATCGCTAGATAATGTTGTTAGCTATAATTTGTTTTTTGTTTCGTATTTCTAACATACTTGCATACATGCTAATGCAAGTTTTTCATTGAAAAATTATGCGTGTTGCGTCCTCTTAAAACAAACAAAAAAAGTTGAAGAGTCAGATATTAGATATAGTTCAACGCCTACATTTGGTTTTCAGATATGCTGCAGTCTTATCCAGAATTTATGGTACATGAGTGACTACATAAAAAAATCGATTATAATTTATAAACCTATAGGCAAGGTAGATTTATCAGGTGTCAATACTCTCTTCCGACGATCAACACTATTTTATAGTATGGAAAAATTATAATATTAAAAAAAAAACGACAAAATAAGCAAAAAAAAGTAAATCATTTAAAAAGAAAATCTGAGCAGAAATGGAGCAATTTCACCAAATTATTTGGGAGAGGGGTCCCACAATTTGAAATAGTTATGGGTCTCTGAATTGGTAAATCAAGCCATAGCCCATCGTAACTATATTTATATCGTATCACAACAGTGTGTGAGCACCTTATTATGTGAGAGCCGAAATATGATTTAATTTAAAAAATTGGTACTGGATAGATATTTATTATAATATATATATAGATACTATAGTAATTATGTGCAAGTTTGAGTTTCAAATATTGTATATTTGTAACAATTACTTAAACTTGAACTAAAGATTCCCAAACTGTGAGTCGCAATTAAATTTAAAAATTAGATTTTCTTTTAAAATTAAGTTTTTAAAAGTTTTTAAGTGTAACAAAAAGTATGCATTTTCGATTATTTATATTTGTATATTCACATCAAAAATAAAATTGAAATTCGTGATGCATGGATTAGTTACATTTTATTTTGAAAAAAGTCACTATGGACTTGAACATTGGATAGTGGATATGAAAAGGTTACCAAATTTTCAAAAATGGGTCTTTGTTTTTATTTTTGTTTAAAGTACAAACTAATAGGTTGTTTTTTGATTTTTCTAATAGTAATTATTAAAATAAAATATTTCTTTTAATATTTGTTTCTATACATTGATATATTTTTCCTTTTGGGTAATTCATATATATGTATATATATATATATATATATATATATATATATATTAATTAATTAGCTTAGGATTATATATAATAATTTCATCAGAATAATGCACTGCTGTGTTATGTATAATTGTAATTAATTATTTCTTTAATTATTGCCAAGTGGTCGTTGAACTACTGACCCAGTGTTGGGGGCTCAGGGAACCAATTAAACAATATTAGTAGATTTTAATATTGTTACATTTGTATTATCTTTAATGACTTTTAATTAGATTAATTTATACCACAATATAATTTATTATTAAATGAAGAATACATACCTGCTCGTAATTCGTATATATAAAAACGAAGGTAACCTGCAGTATTTTGCTGTAATAATGGATACACTTTTTAATATGTCTTGTATAGCTATTACGTGCCGCTTATTAGATAATGATAATAATAACAATAATAATAATGATAATAGCATAGTACTGGTAAACTAAAATTCCATAGTGAGTCTTACACTCTTAAAATGTAAACTGATGGACTATGGAGTCCACTCCAATATACTCTAAAATAATAATGTGGTGACAATATCGGTTGTAATAATATAGGTATTCAAATTGTATATAGGTTATAATATATATATATATATATATACGATTTATAATATTACATATTGTGTGAAATTGTTATACAAAATGAAAATTCGCAACACATAACATTATATTACATATTATATATAACTATGTATATATATATATATATATAGGACGAGAAGAAAAATCATAGTATTCAATTTTAAATCGAATAACGTTCAAAAATCGAGACAAAAAAATATATATAATACACATATACACGATATAACGAAGTGCGTGATTTATTTTTATGTAACTTTATGTAGTATATGTATTATGTATATGTGTATATATATATATATATTTCAGAGCTATTTGACGTTACAATTTTTAGGTATCTGCAGTTATTATTATTATTATCCGATCGTTAAAGTCACTCGACACTTATAGTCTCATATAGGTATGTATTATTAGAAAAGGTAGGCAAAATAACTAGTTAAAAATCTAATTAAAAAAATTAACTCAATTAAATCATATTTATTTAAATTTAGTAACGACTAAATTTATTTTTTAGTTATAAATATATATATATATAACATATATATAAATTTCTATAGACAATTTAACTTTTAACTTGTAACTTTTTTAACTGAAAAATTTTTATATTTTTCTCTTTTTAACCTTAAACTTAACGAGTTATAAAATTACCTGAAAACTTTTGAGTGAAATCAACTTAACTTATTTAAGTTAATTTTTCATTATACCTTGTCCATCTTTATATATGTGTGTAATATATATATATAAATTTCTATAGACAATTTAACTTTTAACTTGTAACTTTTTTAACTGAAAAATGTTTATATTTTTCTCTTTTTAACCTTAAACTTAACGAGTTACAAAATTACCTGAAAACTTTTGAGTGAAATCAACTTAACTTATTTAAGTTAATTTTTCATTATACCTTGTCCATCTTTATATATGTGTATAATATATATATATATATATATACATTTCTATAGACAATTTAACTTTTAACTTGTAACTTTTTTAACTGAAAAATTTTTATATTTTTCTTTTTTTAACCTTAAACTTAACGAGTTATAAAATTACCTGAAAACTTTTGAGTGAAATCAATTTAACTTATTTAAGTTAATTTTTCATTATACCTTGTCCGTCTTTATATATGTGTATAATATATATATAGGTATATATATATTATACACATATATATATATATTATACACATATATATATATATTATATTAGGGCCAGGATTTCAATGCAAAACTGATTTTTTTTGTTAATCTAGGGGTCAAGAAAATGTTTTTCTGATTCAAATTTAATTCACAAACCCGTAAAACTAAAAAATGGGACTTTTATTTTACATTTTTTAAAACATTCACGGGTTTTAATTTTTAATGGTAATTCTAGGATAAATATTTTTTAATTATACATATATATATATTATACATTTACGAATGTTAATTTATTCATTTCTTTATTTCGAAATATATTTTAAAGCAACAATTTAATGAAACTCATTTTGTAATATTTACATGACTACCAATTCACTCATAACATGTTTGTGAACTTCATAAAATCGTTCTGTGCTGTGCATTTGCAGATGGCCTGTCCTCCAAATTTGAAAAATAAATTATTTCTAGTAAATTTTTACTTATATAAATAAAAAAAATGAAGTTAAAATTAATAGATCGCGAACTTTCAAAAAAAATGTATGTCTTTTTTAAGGGTATTATTGCTGTTAGTCAATTTTTAGGGCATTTTTAATCATTTATTATTGCATTTATAAAATAACATATACAAATATAAGATACAACCCATAGGCCATATTATATTATATCATTTTGTATTCTATATTTTCTGTTTTACTATTACGTTTATTAAGATCAAAATATTATTTAAGTATATACAATACGTATTTATTGGGAGAAGGTTGTCCCTTATAGGGAACCAAATAGTGATTTATTAAGTTTATGAAAAGTGCGGACATCGCTGTTAACTATATATTACCTAGCTACTCTGATAAGTATATAAACCTAGATTTTCCGGCGAAATGGAATTCGGTGAACTGTGTCTACATGACGAAACTAATAGTTACTTGGGTCGTATTCACTTTCCAACGTGATGACACTATATGCTTGAAATATTTTCGAGTTCAGAACACCAAAGTTTACCAAACATCTACATTCTACATTAAAAATACCTGGTTTCAACAGGACAATGTAATCTCACACACTACTCGAGTATTTTTGGCAGCTGTGGCCAGTGGGACTGTTGTATAACCATGTATAATCTCCACGAAGGAACGCTGATATATCTATTTATACGTATATTATATTTATACATATGAAGAATATTGTCTACGTACTCGCCCTAAAACAATTCTATGGATCTCAAAAAATTGATCACCAAAGAAATCAACAATACTCCTACTGACGCCTTTTATCACATACTTAATGCAAAATCTACTCGATGATGAGTGTGTTATTCAATGAAATAAGAGTCAACATTTAACTGATGTTATTTAAAAAAAAAAAAAAAAAAACCCCGACAAACTTGCAACGGAACGCTTATATTATCCCGTCTTTTTTTTTATATATATATAGTAGATACCCTTTATTTCACGTTTTTTTTTTTTTTTTTTTTTTTTTTAATAAAAACATTTTATAATATAAAATATTAAAAGTTGGAATTAAAATTTATTTTTTATATATTTTAATAACAATTA
>JAIPRL010004488.1:0-37775 GCA_025469235.1 Pemphigus obesinymphae | reverse complement strand
CACGTGGCTTTTTCCAGTGCTTATTTTAACATGCGTTTGGACACATTTTGCGTAATTCTAAGTAGAAAATGCGCAGCTCTAATTTAAGAAATGCGTAGTTGTAACTTTTAACGCAGTATTAAATTGTATTTAGGTATAGCCTATAATAATTCAATTATTTTAACACTTTTTAGTTATTTTGATCAAATGTGTCAATGTGATCAAATTATGATTATGTGTCTTGGTGTATATGTTTAGTAACCACATTTTATTAAATAATAATAATTGAAAGTTAAAATTACAATTATTATTATAGTATAATGATTGGAATTTGGAGCACTTCTAGTAAAATGTTTAGGTAGTCAAAAAAAACATTGCAAGACCATTACAAAAAAGGTTAAAAGACAATGATATTGGTTTGTGCTAAGAAGCCACAAAATAAAATAAATATCTGAAGTATATCTAGACAATCACAAGCTAGAACAAGTTAAAGAATTCCCGTATCTAGGAAGACAATTAAAGCAGATAGTAAGGCTATCTCCGTCTAATCAACTGATAATATATGAAATTCACGTTCAGCATTCTTGTTATTTATAATATTAGAGTATAAATTTACCTATTGCCAAATTTATTGTTGTGATCATTATCAATAACGTGACAGTTCCTTTTTTCCAAAATTTTAAAGAAAAATATATCTATATAAATTATTAGAATGTATATAATAGTTCAATCTCTTTACGGAATTAACCTAACGTCATCGATAGTGATCTCGTCTATAAATTTTGTAGTAGATAAATTTTGTCTAATATTAATAATATTGTGATAAGGATGCTGAACGTAAATTTCGTATATTATTATTAGTTGGTTAGACGGAGACAGCAAACGAGAGTGCTACCACCTCTTAAGACATCCGGAAAAGCTACACCGTATAATAATAGATGGCATGATAGAAGGAAGAAGATCACCTAGGAGACCTTGCGATTCGTTTGCCGGATGTGTCAAGAAAGATGCAGGAGCTGAATTATATGGAAAAGTGAAACGAGTGTGTCGAGTGATCGTTTAGAACGGAGAAGATGAGCTATCTAACAATACCTAGGAGTCGATAAAAAAAAATTAAATTAATATAATATAATACATAGTACCTACACAGTCATTATTGTTATCACTTATTTATAATCAATATAATAATATATACGTTATTAAGTTATACCTATTAGTTATTACCTATATTATATCAATAATAATAACGATAACGAGTAGCTGATAATAGACCGAGAATTTAGGACACTCGAACAATGGGCTTTCCCGATTTGTTTTATTTTGCGGTTGTTGATCCTTAAACGTTTGGGAATCGAACCGATATCATTCGTTTGTAAATTCGTAGCAAGGTGAGACATATTATTATATGATATGTGTAATCTCTTAATGACGTATTCTGTTCACTAACGTGGCCTACATATACACATTCGATTAATGGTCACCACCAACGCATACAAATTGTATCTTTTATATTATGCGCGTACTAAAATAATAGGTAGTAATAATTATTGTGCAATTATTGCCGTAAAGGTTGTGGTCTATGATGTTTCTAAGTTTGTAATTTTCATAATTCTAAGCACGATCAAGAAGGCACTTATTGGGGGCTTGGGCTTATAGTATTCCCGAAATCACCAAATATCTCTCCCCGTGACTCTATAGATGAGAATATTGATAAAAATCAAGATGTATGATAATGATCTTTATGTATGTAAGATGATACTATCTACTATTTTTATGTATCATATATGACGTACACGATCATAATGTAAAATATAAAATAACAATAAAAAAGTGAACTAAATTATTTAGTTCATTTTTTTTCCCGTGAATTAAATAACTACCTTAACTAGTTTAACCATGGTATTGGTTTACCAATGATGGATTTTTTACATATGTATAGTCTATATACAACTTTTTGAGTAGAAGCAGTCAGTCAACATGGGTTTCAAATGAAATGATTTATCTTTGCTATTCGATTTAAAATAATTACAATACATTATTCACTCTGAGGATTAAAAAGACGATGGACCAACTCCCATCATCTGTATCTGGATGATTTGCTAACTATTAACTATTATCCGAATAATTTCGGTTTAATTTAATCCAACTAATTTGAGTTTATTTTCTCAGAAGATGCCAAGATGGTCAATATTTGTTGTTCATAATAAATACCAATAATTATATTGGTAAGTAAGATAAATATATTATTTGTTTCACTTTTTTCCTTAAATATCTACATAATAAATACCTACTAATATAAAAGTGTATTCTAATCTATTCGAAACGTATTACTGAACGACTCTACGTTCATTTTGTTCAAAACAATAAACATTGATAATTAAAACCAGTTTATTTAAATTAATCATAAACAGTCTTTATAATTCATTTTAATAAACCTACAGTTAAAAAATTGTATAAAAGTATGATTAAGTATACCTAACTTAAGTTCATTTCTATCTATTGGTAATTTAATTGATACGTATACCTATAAGTTTGTTGCTTTTAAATGTATGTATATATATTATATGATACAAAATGTAAGAATTTTGATTTAGGTATTTTTGTCGAACATTTTATATCTATACGATTGCGTTAATGTTTTCTACGCACATTTAGATGATAAATTATACTTTTTTTCAAGAGTAAATGCAACAAATCTCTATAAGAATCAGTAGGTAATATCTACAGTATACCACTAGTGACTATAATAGTCAGCCAGGGCTCTGAAATAAATGGTATAGTATTTAAGGAAGAAGGAAGTATTTTAGGTTGACTAACTTATGTCAATATAAAATCTAGTAAACCTAGAAAATACGAAAAAGTGCTTTATATTTTAGTAAAGCCCCAGTGGGAGGACGAGTCCAATATTATATCTTGTACGATTTTGTCCTCGAAAAATACTTTCGCTATTTAATGGTGCTGTCCGGCTGTCCTTAGGCTATCCGGGAATGATCCCCCTATACGAGTAACAATTATTATAATTTCGAGAAGGCTCAGACCTCTACGTCTGGGAATATGTCGTCACGTTAAGATAATATATACACACTAAGTAATTTTGGTGCAAAACTACACGAAAATCGGATTTTATTAACGAGACTAAAAATACTTTCCAGATCCCTACTCAAACAAATCTCTAATGTGAGGGAATTTAATATCGGAATCAAATTACTAGAATTATTTGTCTAAAATATATTCTCAAAATCGTTTACAATGAAATTTTAATTTCAAAATAAAGTCTGGTCGATTCTTTTAAAATTGGTCGCCTTGTATACAATAGGAAATCCCTCGTGTCTCCTTATAATGACGTCACTTGCAACTGCAGGTACAAATAATTGTTTTGTTTTGTTGCACATAACCTTATTTTAAAATATTTGTAGTTTATGTTTAAAAACACAATGTAACTCACAATAAATGTAAATTACGTTCAGAAACCTTGATCTCACGGTATGTAATGTGGTTTACGGTGGCCGTATGGGTAACGGACAAACACGTAGTTTAACGCTCCTTCGCGGTGACCTTGGTCCTTGCAAATTATATTCTTCTGCAGTCATCAAAGGAAAACCGATGACCAATTTTAATGTAAAGAAATTCAACATTATATAGGTACCTACTGGAGTGTCTCCTTCGGTTGAAATGACTAAGTTTATTGTGGTAATGACTAATTTCCTAATTACAGATTGTGTTGCACAACAACTGCAATACTTATATATATTTGGGTCAAAACAATAAATTTTGTCATTTAATTTAAAGTTTATTTAAAATGTCATCTCAAAATTCTCAAATGAGTGGATATTTCCATTTTAAAATTAATTGTTATATTGTCCTAAATAATGTTTATTTTTATTTTCTAGATTCTTGTATAATAATAGTTCATATTTTATTTATTATAAAGAAAATTAAAAAAAATATATTTTTATTAAGTGGCCACAACCACCAACGTAAAGTCGATCTAAAAGCTTGATAAAACTGTGGGATTTTGAAAAGTCACATTTCAATTCTAAAAACTGGTTTGAATTCATCGATTTATCTTCTAGCGATCTATCGAAGTGTTTATTTTTTTTTTTTATAATTAGCTTTGTTATTTATCATTGACAATCGCAATTTCTAAACATTAATTATATTTTAATCTGTAATAATAAAGAAAAATGCCTCAATCGATCCCTAGAAGACAGGTCGACACATTCAAATCTGTTTACATATTTTTAATCCGACTTTCCAACTTTTCACAATTTTGTCACGCTTATTGGTTTTTTATGCGGAAATTTCGTGATTAAACAACATTAAAAAGTGATACGGTTAGTGGGACTATTTTTAGATAACTATAGGTATTGAAATGTACTTAAATATTTCTTAATTATTAGATTTTTAATTTTTAATATTTTTTTAAAAATTACCTATATAGAACCTCTTAAAAATCACAGATATTGCGGCCCCTTAACGTCAAACTATAGATTCTGAGTTTGGAAGTAAACGATTTTCATGTAATTTGTATGGAAATCTATTTTTGGGGTACTAAAAATATGTTAAAACTTTGATAAAAAAAAATCCCTTACTAATATAGAAAAGTGTTATCACAGGTTGAGATTTTAGTGCAATTAAAAAAATTTTCTGGAAAATGACTAGAATATTCGAAATTACAAAAACATAATATTTATAGTTTTGGTAAATTTGCTGCAAGATCAATTTTACTGAGACAGGTATTAATAAACGTTTAATATTTAGTATATAGTTAATAAATATTAATGAGATACTTATACTCATATTAAATGTTAGTAATACTAAAAAAATGTTTTACTTGTATATTTTTGGAAAGCAAAAAACGATCATAAACTGAACATTGATCTGAAAAATCAATTTTTTTTACATCTTTTTAAGCAAGATAAAGGTAAATTAGTTAAAAATAAATAATAGCTATGTTTAGTTAACTTAGAAGTTACTTTTTAATTTTGATATTATAGTAATTGAGTCAGATTATAAATAGTTTAAAAATAAACAACTATTTTGTTACACTATATAATTAAATGTAATATTATTTACACTATTTATTCCACTCATATGAATATGTTACGAAGAATTAATAATATGAAATGACATTTTTAATAGATTTATAAAACTTATATAAAATAACTCATTATATTAAAGTTCTACATTGTTGTAAAAAGTAATTAAATTCTTTACGGATCATATTTTCAAACACATTAAGTATATATGTTGTTTTCAAAACTTAATATTAGGTTTTCGAATGTATGATCTGATAATATGTGAATCTATAATATATATAATTATTTTCTTCATTTCAAGTAATTTTTAACTAGGTACACTCAGAGAATACAAACTCATTTAAAGTTCAATTATATTGTTTCATTATTTTTATTTTCGTCAATACCTATTCCTTTTGATCCTATTGATTATACATTTTTTTAAACTAAAGAAATTTTCATAATAAAATACATTTATTTAAATTTCCTTTAATTGTATTAGAAAATAAATCTATTCATTTAATACTATTTCATCGAATATATTGCATTTTGTTCATAAAATTAATGATTACTAAGTATCAAGAATTAAGAATTAAGAAAATATCAACAATAAAATGAATGGTATTAAGGAAATATCTTCATTAATTCAATGAGTTTATTCTCATCGTTTTAAAACGATTCAATATCATTTATTTAAATTGTACAAAATATAATTATTAAAATGAAAACAATATGCTATACATGTTTTCTCAATAATAATGAGTGTATATATATATACCTTACTACAATAATTCAATAATTACAATACAATTACCTAATACAAAAATGAATTAAATAATAAATTTTGTATGGAATAGGACAAGATTGTATGGTATATGATCAGTTTCTGTTACGGATTATTGGTCAAATTAAAAATATAATTTTAAATTTTAAAATTATTTGTCTTTCTTTTTTTATATATATATTGTAAGCACGTGGGTACCTATTTATATATTAAATAATAATTATCAATAGGTAACATGCTTTCACCATATATTTAGTATACGAGTATAAATATTGTTTAACTATCGATATATTATAAATAAATGCGTAGGTTATTCATATTTGGATTGGTCAAAGGTTTTCGGTAACCGGTATAATGACCGAAATAGCAGAAAATGTGCACGATAAGTATTTGGTATTGCAAAATATGTATTACAAAAAATGAATACGTCAAATATTCTACTAACTATAAAAAATGAGTTTGAGAAAATAACAAATAGCGTGGCGTGAGATTATAACACTATATTATAATTAAGTAAGTACCATATATTAATAGTAGTATATAACTATAATTATTATTCTCCTGCATTAAAATATTATACATTTTTATATGAAAAAAAAACCAAATCATTACACACTATTCATTTACATTTATATATTATTTTAGAAACATACCAGTCATACAACATACTATAGCTTAAGTACAGTCCGTGTTTTTAAACCTACAAATTACATAATATTATGTTAATATTGCCACAGACGAATTTATTGAATTTGAGATTGTAATAATACAACTTAAAATATAAATATTAAGTCTCAATGTTTTTATATTGCGATTCAATTTAGTGTTTTACTAATGTAAGTATTATACAGTTAGTGTTTATCGAGGGAAAATAAATTTCCAAATTTATTTCGATTTTAATTTATAGAATTGATTTTTCTAATACTTTAAGTATCTTTGCATTTATAATATTTTAATCCTGTAATCTTTTTTTTTTTTTAATTTTTTCTTTGCCATATGGATGAATAAAAAAAAAAAAATCTTAAATCTTCTGACTTCTAGCCTTCAAGTTAAAATTATAATGCGTAGAATATGTTTTCCAGATAAGCCAAAAATCGATATTCTACTTGGACATAATGTAATATGATGAAATATGTATTATAGATATACATTTTACCATCCATATTATCAATAGTTGAATAATAAACACGAATTATAAAAAAAACATATTCTATATTAATATATAATGAATTATATTTTTATGTATCTATAATATGACACTGATTCCAACGTCATCATGTGGAATTCTATTAATATTAATATTAAATTTTTATTATAAAATGAATGAATATTTTATAAATAATAAAAATAAATAATAAGTTGAAACACGTGTTAAAACGGTAATCTATTTATAAATGATGAAAGGGGGGTATTTTAAATAAATAAAACGGTAAAAATAACGTAAAGTATTATATTAGGGGATATACATTATAGTCATTAATATTATTATATTACTTATAAGAGTATGTATGAATGTTCAAGGACGTAAAGGTTTATCTCAAATTGCACTTACCTTGGTATATATTTAAAGATCCTAAGTCGAACACGAGAATATTGCGTGTTGGAATTAAATAAAGACTTAGGATATATGTAATTGATCGTGAATTCGATGAATTGTTAGTATAAATGCGTATATACTTTTGTTATTACAATAATGCGTGTTCATGAATCGGGTTCTTTAGTTTAAGAATGACACAATAGACAAATTAGGCCTCTGTGATCGAATCAAGTCTTTGAGCTACGGTGTACCGAGATTACTTGGATATTGTAATTAAATATTAACGGAATATTTTCAATGTTCAGTTCAACTATATTATATATATATCTAAATCTGTATAAATGGAGATAATTCTAGTGGGTATTCGTGAATCGGTTCCTTTGGCTTAGTTCAAAAACGACACAATACACAAATGATCCGTTTGTCCTCTGCGATTGAGTTAAGTTTTTGAGCTATACGGTGTACCAATTCACCAAAAACACTGGAATTAATCGGTTAAATAAAATACGGAGTACAAGGATTAGGATTTATAAAAATATAATCATAAAAATAAAGTAGACAAATTTTAATAGAAAAAGACGCACAAGTAAAATAACTACCTACAATGCACAAAAGGAATAAAATGATTGTGGAATAAAAGGGCTCAACATGCGTGATAAATTAGGCTTGTTAGGCCAACTCGTGACGTGCGTGAAATTTACCCAAAAGGAAACTAAAAATAAATTGGCCTCCATATCAACTATAGTCGACGTCAAACAAACTGGCGGTTGCACTCAGCGCCGCCACTAAGCCATCTGAACGTGATATTTTAAGTAGCGTTCACACACCAATATTATTAATATTAAATTATTAAGTGATAAGAAAAATATGGTAAACGCATGAGATATACTCAGCTGTTTTGAAATAGTGCGCCAAATACATTTGTAACACCGAGTGTAAAATGCCACAGGGTGGACAGAGCCACCAACTGTCAGTTCGTTTGACGTCGACATTATAGTCGGGTGAATGAAAAGTGGCCGTTGATGCGGAACGACTCTGCTGGTTTATTTTCATCAGGGTAACCTAAAATAGTTTTTAGTGATACGCATCAACATTTTGATAACGTTCCACAACCCCCTTAAATAAAACTACAATAGTCAAATATTCTATTTGTACCCAGAACGAACATAAAAAATAAAAATAAAGACGTATGGATGTTGTACACCGACCGTGCAGCTCACACCTTACGCGTATCTTAATTTGAGAATCCCTCCTTATCAGAAAAATAAATAGTTGCACATTTGTCAGCAACCACTTTTATTATATTCTCCCGACTATAGTTTCGATAGCCGAATGACTGAACGGTCGATTGCAAATTCCACCCGAAACGGCCATGTAAAAAAAGGTCTATAGTAAATTCCGCCCTGAAAATTTACAGGTCAAAAATGGTTCATGTAAATTCCGCCCAGAAAAATAATTATTTTTAAACTAAGCATACCGTGACTGTACGTGGCATGTTATAGTATTTGTAAGTTACAAAATGTACGAACACGGAACAATCATCAGACGACAAACGTCATTCATGTCATTTCTTATCGGCTTTTACTACAATATTTTGGATCTAATAATTGGCAAGTTAACAGCAGATAGGAATTACAAATTGTTTGAATCACTTGTGTCTGAAATACACGTGTTAAACGTTCCAAAGCTGTATTCACACGTACATAATATAATGGCTCAATTTATCGAATCTGAACGCGGAAATAAATCTCTACTATCAGAATATAGTAAATTAATATTATTAATAACTCGACCTAGTGTTTCACTACAAATCAGGGGATATTTTCGATTGAAGCGAAGCGGAGTGACATTCGAGAGCTTGGTGCGTTTTCTCAGCTATGTTTCTCCACATAAATCAGAGTACTTTAAGAACTTGTTAAATAATATTTTTAATAAAGATATTTTCGGGGTGGAATTTACATGTACTTTTTTTGACCTGTAAATTTTTTGGGCGGAATTTACATGTGCCTGATTGAATAATGTACTAACGAGAGCCGATGGAGGAAAAAGACGCCCGAACTCGTATCGTGCAGGCTTATACAATCTCATCCGTTATCTTCTCCAATAGTTATCAGTATAACTTACTGGAAGGGGTAATTTTATTAAACATATGGCTGTACAAGTGGCAATATTGTTTTGCGTCTAAATTACAGCTGTTGGTTTGATAATCAATATGGGATACTTGTGTTTGTGTATTGTATATGATCACGTTCTTTGTCGTAGGTACCTAAATTTTATGTGAAGTAAGCAGTTATAATCGGCGCACGTTAAGATGATGACCAGTCGCGCAGCCAAAACCGCTTCCTCTACCGCGCCGCTCACCATAGTCAATCGTTCCACGTTTGTATACAGCACTTCAACATATACGCACATACACTATAAAATATAAAATAATAGAGACATGGAGATTAGATAATTGCAGTTTTGATAAGAAAGTAGGCATGTATAGATTATTATATGTTCCTTATAACCGATAGTTTGTCCCCAATAAACGAAGTAAAATTGCCTAAAACGAAATACATTCATTCGGGACTCTGCCAATTTGTCTCCATTAAGCGATTGTCCCCTTTATGCGGTGTCCCCATTAAGCGGATTCTACTGTAAATATAAAGTAATGCCTACAATATTTTCATATTATGATTCATACAGTATATGACAACTCCCAAATTACGTTTTTCTGAATAATCACAAATTCTTCATTTGTCTTATATTTTGAGATTCAAGTCATATACTTATACAAGTCTATAGGTTAGCTACTCTTATTTTCTTTCTCCATATATCCTATCACAATTACCATATCTACTTTACATGCCTTATTGCCTTCACATTCTCTTTGATATAACTTTTAATTGGATTTTCATTAGCCTACATCTCCTCTAACTTTCATCGATTTGTAACTATTATAATCTATAACTACTTTATATTTTCCATTAATGATTTAGTTTAAACATTTTCTAAACATATATATTTATAAATCCTAAATTTTTGTGAATCAGATTTTAAATGGGTTATGTACATTTTTAAAGCAACTAAAAATATTTGAATACAATTTTAATTTTATTATTCAAATAGACAATATAAAGTATCACGTGTAGTTAGTGACTGAATTTTTGGAATGTTTAAATATCAGAATATAAAATATTACCATATAAATTTGACGTGGGAAAGAACGACGAAGATTATACCAAAAGTCTAGACTAATATTATAGGTTATGAAACTAAATATTCACACGGGACAAAGAGAACAATGGAATCGTTATTTTTATTTTATAGTAGACGTCAAATAAGTACTGCATTACATAATTTTATTTAAAATATAATACTGGTTTTCAAAAATGAATAATACATTTTATTAAATATGTAATTATAATCCCATAAATTAATTTCCTAACTATCGCCTCAAGTATACATTTTATATAATTTTTATGAAAGTGCAAGGTGTAATCATTTATAAGGGCTTTTATATAGCCATATAGACAATTTTGAGTAGTTTTACGAGTTTAAAAAATATTATAACATACAAGTGTAATTAAAAACATGTTTACGTACTTCAAGAACAAAAGTTGGTAGATAAATTATCCAGATGTTAAAAATGTGTTATATTTTTTTTATCAATTGTGACTTTTAAACTTATTGAATCAATATTTTTTTTCAATTTTTCAATTTTTAATTGTACTATATTATTATCTAAAAGAAGTAAAATGATTAAAAACACATATACGAGAATAAATAACGTTATATTGTACCACATAAAAATGCTAAATTCCCACGGGAATAGTTATTATTAAAATTTGTATACATTTATTAGTAAAGAATTGGGACATTATATTATAACTAATAATTAAAATAAATATAATATAGTAATACCTATTAATTTAGAAAAATCCATATTCTGTATGTTTTAAATAACATATCATGGATCCAGCGGCGTATTTAGAAATTGTTTAAGGGGGGGTGAAATAATTAATCATAAGGTAACTCGTGAGGGACAAAGCCCCCCACCTTTCCCATCCATTATTATATAAAATCTATATTATGTTGTAAATGCTTATACACTAACTCAAATATATGATCGGGTTTTTTTAACAATATTTTATATTATTTTTTTATATATTTATTTCTATATTTTTTGTAAAAAGCTAAAAGTAATTTATCATTTAAAATAAACACTTGTTAAAAGTATTATAGCACTTAAAATAACATAATAAAGTTTTCAGACTTACCTGAACAACTATACGTTTTAAACTTTTATAATTATATAGATACAATTAACTAGTCCAATAAACTAAATTCACAAAAAAAAAAATGTATAATATTATAATATTTATAAAAATTATTAATAATAATTGAAAACAAAATGCCTGAACGTTTTGTTGATAAAAATGATATAAATTATGTATGTAATAATAGAAATATTGTTTATGACACGATGTCGCATTGTCAATTGTATCATTGTATAGCCGGAGACATGGATGTACGATGGCGGGATAATAGTTCACGAATACGGTGGTGGTTATCTATATTCTATAAATAAATCGATAGAATTTGTAACACATATAGATAATAAAGGAAATCCATTCCTTTATTATCTATAGTAACACAGGTAATATAAATTATATCATTTTATGGTTTTTATTTTATTTTTTATGGAAATATATATAGGTATTATCCCCGCCTTAGGCATGTATTTTTCATTTTACTATATATTTCCATTAAAAAATAGAAATCCGAAGTGAAAGGGGGGATCTACCCCCCCCCCCGGAAATATTCCACTGCATGGATTTGTTATATAGGACCACGTATAAAATATTGCTTTTTAATTAATGTACTTAGATATTTTTTATGTATTGAATTTTCATGTTATCCTTAAAATTTTCAATATAGAAATCCTTAAAAAAACATTTTTTATAGACCGCAGGACGCAATACAATCGGGTTTTAAAGGGTTGTATATAGGCTATTTTAACTACAATTTAAATAAAAATGAACACTCTTGCAAACACGTGATTCTTAAGGGATTATATTATGCCTAGGCAATTTATCCGTGAACTGTAGTTACGATTTATCTTTGTGTGAGTAGTAATTGATAATAATTAGTATATGTGTAATAATGCAGTGACGACATAGGTTCTATACATATGTATACAAAAGCCAGTGGTGGCTCGTCAGGGGAGTCATTGAGACAGCGACTTCTCACAAAAAAAATTTAGTACCTAACACACAAAAAATGATTAAATAACAAATTGTATTATAATTTCATATTTGTATCTAGAAAACAATTATTATTATTTTCGATATTAATATTAATAATATAATATTGTAAATTATATTTTTCCATATAAATAATAAGAAGACGGGTGTTATTTAATTATAATTTGAGTACTTGTCAAGAGATTTTTCATCTTCTTGATTTTAAATTTTTCCTAAATGTTCTTTAAATCTGATACCTATATTTCTTCTAGTTTGTCCTACATAACGTTTACCGCGATCCGCGTACATTGAATACTGTAAATACCCGATTTCTGATTTTCTTGTAATTTGTCTTTTATACTACCAATAAGGCTTTTTAAATTGTTATTTTTTGATGATACATTTTCTAGTTTATATTTTTTAAAAGCTTTTGTTATTTGGTTTGTTAATTTTGGGATGAATATTAAATTAGAGCTGCTCTTTTTTATCTATGTCGATTTCACTTTTTAAACTACTCAGTTCATTTATTTGTTTTGTCCATTTATGTTTCTTAACTAATCTTAGAATCATGTATTATTTGTATTCGTTGAATTTTGATATTTTTATTATCAAATTTTATTATTTGTCAAATGTATCGTTTTCCATTGGGATATTTATTAATTTATAAATCATACTATTCCCTGACGCCATTTTGTGTTGCCAACTATGATTCGAGTTTATCTGAATGTATCTATGTGTCTGAGTTTTCTTTCTATAGATTTCAAATTTTAAATTGTTATCTATTCTTTTAATCAGAGGATCTAAAAAAGGCAATTTTCCGTCCGGTTCTTTTTCATAAGTAAATTTTATTGATGAGTGAATTTATTTGTTGAAGAAAAGTGTCTAAATTGAGCCAAATTTTTGGAAAATTAGATTGTTTTCTTATTTCAGTTTCGAATTTACTCATAAAGATTTCAGCTAAAAAAGGCGGTAGTGGGTTCCCCATTGTTGTACCGTTTTTTTGTTCATAGCATTTTTATTGAATTGGAAAACATTTTGACGCATGCAGTTTTGTTAAATTTATTAGTTCTATGATTTTTTCTGTTTCTATATTTAATTCTTCTAACCAATTTTTCAAAAAAAAAATTTGTTTCGCTTTTATTGGAATACTAGGCAACAATGCGACCACATCGAACGAAATAAGTCTACCGTGGTTTTCAATCTTTATATCTGATAATTTAGTAACTAACTGTTATTTTTCACTGATAGGCTATCGTTTTTTTTAAAAAAGGAAAAATGTTGACTAAATTTTTAGCCAAGTTGTAAGTTGGTGCATTTATGTTTAATACTATTGGTCTCATACTATTTCCAGGATTATGAATTTTTGAAAGTCCATAGAGTTTTGGTATTTGAGGATTTTGAACTTTTTAAGACTTTTTCTACTTTTTTCTTCAACAACTAATTTAGAACTATTTTTCGTTTCTCTAATAATTTTGTTTAGTGGATCTTTTTTCAATTCTTTATACGGGCCTGTTTCTATTAATTTTTCCATTCTTTCGAAATAATCATTTTTCTTTAACACAATAATAGTGTTTCCTTTATCTGATTTTAAATAAAAGCGGCTTTTTTCTTTACATTTTTAATATGTGTAAAAGGATTCCGGTCTCCTATTTTTATTTTCATACGGTTATTTTGAAGCGAATTTATTCAATCTCTTCTAGCAATATATTGGTTTTGAAAATCGATCTTTTTTCTATCTAGTTCTATTCCTACAAATATATTTTCTAAAGGGCTTTTTAAAGGTGTGTAACTAGATTTTAGTCCTTGTTTTAAAATATTTTATTGTTTTAATATAAAATTATTTTTTATTTTTATATAATTCTTCATTTAAAAAAATCTCATCTGTATAATTTTTAACTAAATAATTTTCCCATTCAATAGTATTATCTATTTTATCGTATTTGTTAATTTGCTTTTTCTTTTATTAAGGCTTCAAATTTTTTATTTTGATTAAATTTCTTTACTTCATATTTATGTTCATAATTATGTTTGAACAAATTTCTCTTGTAAAATATTTCATTGTAAGGTATGAATATTTGTAGCTAAATTCAAATGTAAATTGTACGCTTGTATTTCTAAACTACTCCTATTCCTATAGTAGTTAATTATTTCTAACTTAAAAAATTTGTAATTTGCATATTATAATGCTTTTGAGAAATTGTTGTTATAAGTTTTGTTTTTATTCACTAACCTTGCAAACTTTGGTGTCACCTTAGGTTTCATACAATTTTTAAGGAAATATATATCAACTCCAATCAAACGAATTTTAAAAAAAGAAAAGCTTTCTTCAATATAAAGGAAAATGTCGAAAATAACGGTAAATTATTGTAAATATATTAATTACAGTGTAATAATAATTTAATTATACCGATAACTTTATTCAGAATCGTTTTATCGAAAGAAATGATTTATATTTACCTACTTTTAGATTTGATACATCCACCACCAATATATTAAATAAAAAAGATTTTTCTGTATGCGATTTTTTTCATTTTCACCAATTTTTACCAAAATTTTCTTGCATTTTTAATTATATTTTGTCGCTACATCATTTGTCCACTACGTTAAGTTGAAAAATATTTCTAAGCCAAGTAAGGAAGTCATACCTTATACATACAAAACATTTTAACAGTTCTTGCTATAGTCCGGGGACTATTCGATTAAAGAAATATTAAATGCCTAGTTTTTTGATAATTGGCATTATCAAGTATGTATTACTTATGTTTATCTTGGTGTTTATTATTTATATTATTTAAGATTACTATGTAGTATGTACCTATACATAGATAATAACAATGTCTAGTTAATAAAACATATAAAAATTTTATATAGGTATAGGACATAGGTGTATATTGTGAAGTATATATTACATTATAAGTGTATATTACTATCATAATAGTATTATACGTATAGAAATAAAAGATATACTAGGATATGTTTTATACTAGGTAAACCATTAAATGTGTTATCTCTGTCTAAGAAAAAATACCAATAAACAATACGTACTTACTTGACAAACTGATTTGTGTAATTGTTTAACTCGTATATACTGAAGTATATTATATAATATATTGAAAAGTAATTTGTCGAATGTTTAATAATTTAACCTATTTTATTTCTAGTTATAATTTCACCTGAGATTCCATTAGATGGCCCTGAGCAACCACTATTAAGACGAGTTAATCGAAATCGATGATGTAATCATTGTGGATGAAACTGATGTCTGATAATGGTAAGCGCATATCAATTGAATTTGTTAGGTAAATATAAGTAACTATAATATTATGTTGAACATACTTTATAGACCCAAAATACAGAGTATACCGACCAATTCTGTAGCTACAGCAAAGTTTTGTCTTTTTGTGGACAAGGTTTTTGATTTTGTCAATGCAAGTACAATCAATGCTGATCTGGGAAAGCCATTAGAAAGTGTGGTAAGAGATAGATCTCTCTACATGTCGATCATTGGAAGCATACCATCAAAGTATTTGAGCCTATGAAATGTATCCACTGGAATGTTTATTTGGTATTGTTATTAGTCATGGTATAAGAAATGAAAATCTTATGTTATCAATTATTTAATATGATTTTATATCAAGCCTGCCTCATGTAAACATCGCGAACCATCGCGCCGTATTTTTCACTGTGATGTCATCCGTAGTATAAATTCGGCGACGGCACAATAGTATGCCGTATTCTTATGCCAAATATTTCTATAATAGATGTTACCTAATTAGAGTTGAACTTAAACTGCAGAACTTAATAATAAAACAATTAATATTAAACGTAATATTACCAAATAATCACTATTTATTGAATTTAAATTATACAATAGCAATAATTATAATTTATAATAAGTTTTTCAAAAGTGTTGTTATTATTATAGATAATTAGGTACCTATAGAAATTTTACTCTGAAATTAATAATGATATTATGATAGGTAATATCTTATGTCAAAAATGATGATAAAATACAATTGAGGAGCTGAATTTTTTAACTGTTATATCTAATCGGCTGAGTATTCATTACCTATAATATTATAACATAAAATATATTATCGACCCGTGAAACGATATATTAGATCAATCTTGTTTTGCCTTGCTGTAGTTGTGTGGGCATGTCGCAATAGCGCAACAAGAACGGCCAATTTGTACAATAGTCTTCGAAGACATATTCGTAACTCACAATTTGTAAAATAAAAATGCTAAAAGCTTTTTATATACTATATAGTTTAAAAACTATCTTTATGCTATAAAAACGTGTACTGCTCCTATACTTGTCGTTTGTTTATACTACAGACTACGCCATCGTTGAATTTCTCCCACTCGTGAATTTTCAAAATTTCGAGATGAGGCAACCTGTATTATCAGCTACAAACCTTGACTTTGTATAATTAAAAATGTTTTACCTAATATTAATGAACAAAACAGGTAAACATTTCATTTTCCTTTTTGAAATAAATGTAAAATTTAAGAACTTTTATCCTGTTTACTTATGTAAAAAATTTAAATTGTATTTTAAATAGTTTGGACCAGACTAAATATAATTGTGATAATCTTAAAAAGTCAGCTCATGAATATTATTTAAAGCATTCAAAGCATAAAAAATAAATACGTCCATAATATAATCTATAAATAAATTTAAAATTAAAAAATGAATTATAACTTATTATTATGAGAACAATATATAATAAGGAAATATACCTTCAGTTTTACATAGTCGTTTCTTATTCAGGGTATATAACTCATTGGTTTTGTTGGTAATTCATTTTCTCAATACTTTATACCACCTTAATGCTTGCTAAACGCGTACACATACACACACTATATCTCACACAAAGACCCTAGTTTTCCTCGGCGACCCCGGTTAAGATCTCTACACGGCTCTATATTTACAACACACGCCCACCGCTAAACAACTTTCGGACTAGTAAACTTGTTCCAAATTATTATAAGATGATGGATATAAATATAAAAAATACTGGGAACTTTTTAGTTTATCGAACCATCTAATTTTTTGGAAGTCATATTAGTAAAAAGTATTTTCGATTTGTTATAAACAGTGTGGTAACTGGTAGTTGTTTATATATATATATTAGGTATTACTATATATTTACAAGGTATACTGTACCGTTTACTACTATCCAAAATTGTTTAATTATAGGTAGATACTTATTGTATAAAACATAAATAAATGTTACATTATTTAATGTTATATTCTATAAAATACTTGATGGATTTATGATACCCACCCACCCGCCATCCAAAATAATATATTGGGGCGTACCACCCCATCAAAATAATGTACTCGGCACCACTGATGCGCACACATACATGTCATATAGGCACACAATTTCGTACACATAGATCCTAGTTTTCTTTTGCGATCCCGATTAGGACCTTTAGGGCTCTATTTACAACACTCGCGTATGCAGACTTTGCGGTTTGGTATAATTGCTCTAAAACTCAGTGCTCCTACTTAGTTCTCCGCTTGTATTATATTGATATTTATTATTTTGTAATGTAATTTTATGTTCCTATGACTATTTTTATCGTGCACATTCTGTACATAATAAAGATAATTAATTCATCTATGATATGTTATGTAAATAATTGTATTTATGTTATTATTTGTAAAAATAAATTTATTCGTTTACTCATTTGTTGTTTTATTTTAATTTGTTATCCTTATTCTACGATCTTGAGATGATAATGATTCACGAAATATTTTGTATCAATAATGATAATAAAAACAACAACAACAACAACAACAACAATAATAAATCGATATTAATATCGATTATTTCCACTAGGTATCGATTGTATGCGATATCGATTATACGCACTATCGATGTTTAGTAGCGAAGTGCACCAGTCGCTTCGCTAAACGGTATCAAAAAATCGGTAGAGTCGGCATTCCAGGTATCCATATTCTATGGTTGATACGCGCAAACCGGTTATGCGTATGCTACGGTGGAAGTATTGGAACGCACTCACACTAACAACCATTATCAATACAATATTGGTTCGACGCGTTCTCAAAATTGCCTGCATTTTCTCCTTAAACGGATACTAGATAATATTTTACATTCTAATCATTTTATTTTTGTTTCATAATTCTACGATATTTTTCAGTTGACAAAATTGATGAATGCAAAAGCAATATTTTATTAATAAATAAAAAGCAATAACAATATAAATTACGCTAACGCTGGTTTCGTTTATACATTACTTATAAAATATTGGTTACAGATGGTCGCTCGCTAAGGCGAATATAGGCAATCTATCGTACACGACGGAATACGGCATGTCGGTAAGCTTTATAATGGTTGTGATGCTTGTATGAATCGTAAATGAAGGGCTGCGGGGAAAAACGATCATGGAAAATTTTTCCAAATGTTCAATATTGCTATTTTTAAACGGAACGCCTATGATTTTGCTGTCGTAAGTATTCTTAAAACTCTATTGTAATGCAGACCGTAATATTTTTAAAAAAAAAATTTTCATGCATCCATTAATTTGCTAATTAACTGCAAGAGGGTATTAATATCTCGTTTTTTAAATGACCATTTACTATGATCGTTTTCCCCCCGTAGCCCTTGAAATCATTATCAGTGTTAGTATTAAAATTATACGGGGACTGTCGGGGAACTATTACACGCGCACGCGTGCATATATCATGTCAGATATATTTTACAATCACAAAAAATGTAATTGTTTTATTCAAATAGACGAGTTTAATTCTATCGACAATGTCAAAATATGTACTATAATAAAGATTTAATAAGAAAGATTGATAAGAGATATTTTATCATAACATTCTTGAGGTATCGTACCAAGAACATTTAGAACATTATTTCTAGTTTATTAAATATTCGTGTGCGAAATTAAACAAATTTTCGAACCCTTAAACCAATATTATTTCAATAAAAAATTTTAAATGCTATTGGTACGATACCTTGAACAAGCTCTATAGAATATAAATATGTCTTAAAAATTTACATCGGAGTAACATGGTCTCGTTTTATTGACATTAGAAACAGTCTTTTTTAACGTAATAAATGACGGTCGCGAATCCCCTTAAGGGGACGTAGTGCCTGACTCGGTTGTTTTTGTCACATGCGCAACATAGTAAAATCGGGTTTTCTATTTCCAATTTCGTGAAAAATTTATTCATTTTAGGATATGATGATATTTTTTTATCATAATTAATAAAGAGAATATAATCTATGACATGTAAGAATTGTATTTTCATTAAATTTAATTTTTGGCGAAATATTCATAATTTAATTACCATGATATTCATACACTTGTAAAAATTTAAAATTAAATTGATTAAAAAAATAATTCCTAAATGTCATAGATTATGTTCTCTTTATTAATAATTATGATAATAGGTCATCATGTCCTAAAAACAACCGATTGTTCACAAAATTGGAAATACAAAACCCAATTTTAAATTGTTACGCGTGTGTAAGACAAAGAAATAGCTCTCAAAATCTTGTCAGCAGATTTTATTTTGACACACTCGAACCGTTATCGCACAGTTTCAATAATTTTTAGATAACAATTTTCGACATTAGTCCTTAAAATTACCTGTATAGAACCTCTTAAAAATGGTTATGGTGAAATTCTTTAAGAGTAAAATATATTATAAGATTTTTGCTGTAATGTTGTAAAACTAAATAAAAGTAAAACTAATATTTATGAATTATAGTAATATAATTTATGATATATAATTGATATATTATAAAATTTATATTAATATATTATACTTATCTTATTATATCATTATAATAATAACTACCTACCGATTTTATATAAAATATCAATCATAATTTGTTTTATTATTTCGAATTTGTAAATTCTTTTATAAATTATCATGAATGACTTTCAAGAGTTATAATATACAAGTAATAGTAGCTGCTAACAAATTATAGTTGTATTAAGATACGATGAATTAATTGATAATTTTTAGTTTGTTCAATAAACGAATTTGTCAGTATACTGATTTTTTATATGTCATTATGTTATATAATATAATATAATGTGTATTATAGAAGTTTTTTTGTATTATACAGAATAAATCAAATCTTGAACGTTATTTTTTCAATGGAAATTAAAAACTATATAAATAAAATAAATAAAAAATGTTCATAATATAATTAGTTATGTTTTTTTAATTAATATTAAAATTATTCATTCTATTAATTGGTTAATTTACATTTAATTGTATATTGGTACTTACAAATGCAGTTTTAAAATACTATTTCAGTTATAATCTTTACTTCATAGTTTCTATATACTTATAGGTAGTTATTCAACAGCAATTATATTTTCAAAAGCATTGATGAACTTTTTAAAACGTAGTACTTATCAAATTAACGAGAAACACGTGTATCAGGTAGGTACCTATATACTATATCTATTTAGAAACATTGGCAAGAAATAAAATAATATCACATAATATTATAATAACAACAATATTATATTTAAATTTTTATGTACAATAAAAAAATGGTAACAAAATTTGAATACAGTTTGTTATGTAGTAATATTCTTATGGTAAGTATACATACATTACAAATGGCACAATTAAAATATATTAAAGTGGCAGAGTGTAGTAAAATAATAAGGTCGGCATTTCAGTTACTATCGGCTGCCGGAAGTATCTTCGGTTCAAGTAGCTGGAAGATGGACTTCCTCGATATAAGAGATAATCAGCCGGCCATTTTACTCCAGGTGCATTGGTGACAATTATTTATTCATAATGAAAATATATTAAGCCAACAAATACATTTTACTTCCTGCTCTCTAATTTCAGGTTATAATGTTGATAAATGATGGTATTTATAATCCGTATCAGCATATGATGATTACCGCATTTCGTTTAATTATAGAATAAGTTAAATCATAATGGACACTGATAAGAATTTACACGTGTTCTGATGGACACCAAAAAAGTGGACCCGGTTGAAAATGTAGCTTAGTGTATTCTTGTAATGATTTTCAGACTTACGTTACATATTACGTTATATTGTTATAACGCTATTTGTCAGAACATGCGCGATAAAATTATACGATATATAATATTAGGTATATTTACAGCCAAAAAACTTATACAATTTCCGAAGAACAGCGTCACGATAATGTGACATAAATTTGAAAATGGTCGCAAGCCGACACTGATTTACGTTTGTTAAGACAGTGGATAATTATTATATCAGACTATCCATTTCGATTAAATTTATTCTGTGGTCCTACCCGTACGTAAACTGTATAAATTCTTATCGGCGTCTACACTCTATAATCATTGTACGCTGTACAGTTCAACCATGATAACGATTGTTGGAAAACCAATCTTGTTTGATCATGTCGGACGCTTTTTCGGCAATCATAATTGTCGGTGCGTTCGTGTTGCCGCTGACAATCGTGGGCATTATTGACGCGTCGACAACCCGTAGACCTCGAATACCATAAACTCGGAGCCTGGGGTCTACTACAGCCGCTGGATCACTGGGAGGTCCCATCTTGCACGTGCCCACGGGATGGTAGATTGTCATGCTGAAGTGACGGATGGAACACTCCCAATATTGGTCAGAGCCAAACTCGTATCGCGCACATCCGGGTATGGGCACACGGTGTAGTCGCGACCGATACTGTCGGAAAGCTTTGCCCTGACCTATCTGGTAAATCGAATAAAAATAAACGGATTATTATATAATATATTATCCCACTACGGAACCCGCTGTGACGTACTTACGGAAGGACTTTTATGGTTAAAACTTCCCAAAGAACGAAAAAAAATGTATAAATCGATAAAATAGACATCGTATATATGACGTATATGTTATCGTATGATGACCGCGTTTCAGATTACATAATATAAATTATATTCCTTTATAGAACTTTTAAACATTTCATTAGAGTTAAGGTCCCCACATTATTATGTGTATTTTGTAATTATTTTATAATTGTTAGGTTGAAAATTGAACGTGCTCCCACTAGAGAAAAAACTCCCTCTTTAGAGATAAATATTGAAAGTACGCCATTTTCGCAGTACTATCCGACACGGATTTACGTTCGACTCTTTCAGCTGATATGTACTCACTTTTACTGCTAATTTAACACCTTCCACCAGAGTCGCTATATCTAGAGGGTCATCGAAGTAATTGGCGTCTATATAAGGATAAGCCATCGGATCTCTTGATCTCAATCTAATGGTTCCTCGAGATCTCGGCCTGAGTAAAAGAGGCATAATGGTCCATGCATCATTATTGGCTATCGGACGGAATACTTTGTCGTATATTGAATCCTGGACACCCAGGATTTTTCGTACTTTAATGCCATCGTCTGAAGATATACTTGCTGGTGCCATGTGCAATTGAACATCTGGGTATTCTGTATCATTGGCATAAGCAGTAGGAATGAATCCCAGTCCTTCGACTCCACCGAGCGTGGTCATTGGTCCATTATCTTTGGTTAGGTACTCCATTGTTACAGGAACTGGCTAAACGGTGATTATTTCGTGTTAATTATTTTTTAAATTTAAATACATAATGATATAGGATGAATGCTATGGTCTCTAATTAATTTTTAGTAAATAATCAGGACAAATATACTTATAATAGTTCGATTTTGCGGTAAAAGTAGTGGGTTTCATTAAAAATATAAAATTCAGAAAATTATTTTCGGTAGTCAGCAATAACGATGTTTTATGACAAAATTTATTTTTGCAAGGAATAACGTTGTAGTTATGTAAAATTGATATTTATAATAGCTTCTGCTATTTACTAATACTTATTTATATAATAATATTTTTGGATTGCCCTTGTATTTTTTAAAATTAATTTGTCTCGAGTCAATCGAATCATATTTGGATAAAAATTACACCCATCGAGTAAAACCGTAGAACTTTATATCTAAATTTGCGTTGCTAAATAATAATTTATAAAATGTTACAAACTATAGAATGTAAATGTAAAAATGAAAATTTTTTTTTTAGTGCGACACGGGTAATTAAATCGATGTGCGTTTTGTGAGCGACAAGAAAACCACAACAGTGTGTATGAATTATGTTAAACCGAATTGTATTTAATTCAAATTTGTTCTGAATGTTATTTTTTTGATACGTAATAATACTATAAAAATGGGTCGATTTAAAGTTATAAAATAAATTATGATATAATTTAAATTACACGAATGCGCGAAGTAATTACTTTTCCAATTCTATTTTCTTTTATTGTGTCGAAACGTGGGTGCGACTAATGTGAATAACTGTGTATTTTCATATTTAGTCGTTTCATTTGTTTAGTTTTTCGCATTATTTACAATTAAAATTCATAAGCGTTATTATAACACTTTACGCAAATCATTATGTCCTATAGAGTTCACGCATGAGGGTTAATATTTGATTAGTTCAAGTATTTTTATGCAATCTGACAGTAATTGTCAACTATTCGCTGGCATAAAACGAAAAGGTTCTATAGTGATATTTTGGAGTTGTTTATAGGAACAAAGGCGGTTTAAAGGTTCGGTTTTACAATTTTTTATTCTCGTTTTCAGTTTAAAACGTGCGTCTTCAAAATTGTTAGAATTAAAATCACTGTATATTTTCAGCCATAATATCATAATAATTATGAAAATAATTGTCGACAAGACGTGCAATGCAAGTGGACATAATATATTTACCCTTAATCTATTTTGTACAATGGCGACGGGCTTGTCCACAATGAACGTTAACCCGAACATGCCCACGTGGTCTTGTAGGTTATCGCCGACGCGTAAGTTTTGCAGTACCGGTATGCCCATCCGTTGCAAATGTTCGCCGGGACCGATTCCGGACAGCATCAGGAGTTGTGGGCTGCCGATGCTGCCCGCTGACAGGATCACTTCCCGTTTCGCGTGGATCAATTGCATACGACCGTCTCGCAACAACTGCACGCCCGTAACCTGGTTAGTGACGGGGTTGACGATGATTTTCGTGACGTGCGCTTGCATTGCGATATGCAAATTGGGCCTGAGCCTAGCCGGTCGGAGGAATGCTTTGGCCGTACTACATCGGGTACCTCGCCGGATGGTTCCCTGTAAACGACAACAATCATGATAATATCCCGTGTTTGAAGTCGGAGTAAAATTTAGGGACTGCCTCCGGCGAATTCGGTAAAAAGCTATTTTTAAATTTATTCCACTCTTTATACTGATATATAAATACATGCACAAAATATCTTTTTATATAGGTGTTAGGTCCATTTCCCCTTGAATTATGAGTGATCCAAAATTCGATTTTGGACTACCCAAAAATAAGGCTTTTAATATGTTATATACTCTATTGTACAATACATTTTGCCACCGGTTCCAGCCCGTTCTGGATATTATTGAATACGCTGTGGCGATTCAATAAGTTTCCCCTCATTAGCCGTGTATGTAATAGTGTAATCGTATACTATTATTCGAGTATTTATGTACCTACAATTCCGATTACGTTTGTAATGCAACTGCAACTGGAGCGTAGATCGTTCGGTTAAGTGTGAGTTCGAAAATTGTTAGGTAACACCGGAATTAAGAATTGTCGCAAAATTTACAGCAAAAAGTAAAAACATAGTCTGGGAAGTTAATCCAATAATTGGATTGAAGTTTACAATAAAAACAATATGTTAGACTGCAAGTTTTTTTTTTTAATTGACTGATTTGGAACCCATCTGGACTTAAATGAACTGGTTTAAGGCCCATCTGGACCAAAATAAACGGGTTTGGGACCGAAACGGACTGAATCGAGAACGCAGTCCATGGGTCAGGCGGAGGTCGTACATCAAGTCTTCCCGTGACGGCCCCTGGATCGCTTAGGGCCGTAACGCGAATTTTGGTCGACTATTCCAGAGTTACTTTGCGCTGTTAGGCGAAACGGTATAAAAAAAAATAGATTGATGACTTTTTTTATTGCTTATTACTAATAAATTGCCCCTCCCGTTTAGGACCTCTGTATCCGCCATTGTACGTATATAATATAAAATATCTACATTTGCAGACAATAAAAACGAATTTATTTTAGCTACATACGTATTATTATTGTATTGTAATTAAAATATAATCATAATAAAATAATAAATATGTTTTTACTCTCCTTTGAATCAGTTTCCAACATCAAAACAATTTAAACTTATTAAATTATTATTATTTATTATTAAATCACAACATGATAATCACTGTACGCGACAGCAACGATATTGATCAGAAAAAAAAATAGTGTAGGCACCTGCGTAATTAACTGTTTTCAATAACACCAAACTTTCGAGAAATAGTAGGAATTTTGCAGTTTACCGATATATTCGATATTCTGTCTCAAAAATATTACAAAAGAATATTGATTACGAGAAATCTGTGGATTCGGTGTGGAATTGTAAATAATGTATAGGTACCAAGAAAAAAATATAATAAATAATATATTTAATTCATTAATTTTTATTTTATATAAAAGCAAAGCTTGCAAGAGTCTTGCAGTCAGTTTTTATTTTCGTCTTGTATTTTTGTAAGACCAAAACCAAGACCGAATTTGCTTTAAAAGTACACTAAAATACTTTTGGTATATAATGCTATATAATTTTACAAAGGATTACAAAGGTTCTGAAAATAAATTTAGGGATACCTTAGTAGCATCATTCGAAATTCACCCATTGCGTGTGGAACTTTTAAAAACAGTAAAACATAACGTGTATTGCGGTCACGATTATTCAGTTGCGTGACTAAGCATTTGGAATTTATTGTGCAACTTTCATTATTGTTTTTTTTTTTTTTTTAATGTTATCTTAACGTTTACAAAACATGGTTGTTATCGTTATTGCTCAGTCATAATAATAATATTATGATTTAGGACTTAGGTAGTGTTATCGATATAACCTTTTACGAGTAGATGATATTGTATACCTATATAAGGTTAGTGTCATGTTATGAGATAATCTGTTATGCTTTCTAGAACACTGTATAGTTTATAATATTTTCGATACTATCAGCTATAAATCAAACGTCATATGATTAGAGGTACCGATTATAATTTTGAGAAGATAAAAAAAATTAGCAATACCTATTCGAATATTTTATTTTAGATTTTAAAATATACCAAGGTATGAGTATAAAACATTATAAATAAATATTATAATGGGGTATCATTCGCCCTTAATTTTATTGTCGTTTATAGTTTAGGATTTAAATTAATTTCAAATTTTTCTATGTGTGTCAAACAATTATTCTAACTTAGAAGTCAATATATTAATTAGTTTAACATTATTTCAGAGACAAATGTGATTTGTGAAAGCTTACTGTGTGCATAAGTCTTTTGAGTTAACGATATATTGTTAATTATAAAAATTACCTGTGCGACCATAAATCCGGTTTGATATTTCCCGTTGATGTCTCTATTCGGGTAACCTGTCACTTCCTGACCGGCTTCCACAAACGATAATACCAGCGGACTTTTCCACGGAGCTTCTTGTACTGTCAAGAGACCACCAGTTCTATGATACGGCGATCCTGGTCTGGCCAAGTACGGATTACGGTTGTCCTCGGATTTAGTGAAGTACTGTAGTATTTCACTGTAGCCCCATCCGTCGTTTCCCATGTCTCGCCACCCGTCATAGTCGTGTCGATTGCCTCTAACATATAACATGTAATTCAACACGCTCGATCCACCTAATACTTTACCACGAGGCCAATTGCACCGACCATTTTTTAAGCCCAAGCACGCCCTACCTAGAAAAACAAATTTGTAAATTTGTACGGTTATGATAAAATGTTTGTCTATTTGATAAAAAATTGTCTCTTTGCTGTCGTATACATTTTTTTTTTTTTTTTTTTTTTGTTGGTTTTTACTAAAGAATACAGAACAAAGTATGACATTTTATCAATGTATATTAAAATGTTCTTATCGATTTCAAGTGTATTTTAGCGTCCATCGGAAATGGGTTCTTCAATATCGTCGCCTGATCGTAACACTACACACATTAGTACGCGCTGTAGATGTTAAGTAATATAACGTTCGAAGGAATAATATCGCGATTTCTCAATAGATTAAAATTGTAATGGAAAAAAGTCGACATGGCACTCACCCGTTGGTTCAGTTTTATATTGCCAGTCTATACGTGATAGTTGGAGATAGGCGGCCAATGAGGGTACGTCGGACAGTTCGTTCTCGTCCGGACCGGCTTCCAAGAGCAATACACTCCAATGTCCGATCTGCGATGACGGTTAGGAGGGGTTTATTATTATTTTTTTTTCGTTATGTGAAAATAAAAAAAATCATCAAGCATATATATATATCGGGTTTACCTCTGACAGCCTATTGGCCACTACCGCGCCGGCAGATCCGCCACCGATTACGATGAAGTCGTACTCTCGCCTGAGTATTTTTTGGTTGAATGGTCGTGATTCGGGATCATGGACATCGTACCGGTAATAAGCCATGGCGGCAATTAACACCGGTATCATCCATACGCTAGTCCCCACTATCGTCAAGCCAGCTTTTAAAGCCGATCCAGCCGCGATCAAAGCAAATATCATATCCGCTACGGTTGTTCACTACTGCGGCAACGCCATAACTCGCAGACACGGGTTCTAAAATATCGGTTTCACAGCAACAGTCAATAATAATAATAATAATAATAATAATAATTAATGGCGGGTTGCGATATTACATTATGTTGTAAAAACTAAACAGTGTTCGAAAAGTTTAACCTCCCTTCCATTAATGGCACGTGTATTTGAACCATTGATGCAAAATGTGAACTAAACATTTTAGTGATAAAACCGAATAGCGGACGCGTGATATTTTCGACATTGAGTCGACTCCCAAATCACTTGTTTAATATAATGTTTCGATTTCAGTGATTATTGGATGTTTTTACCGGACACATTCGATGAAAAGCCGCAAAATCACATTATCAAGTGGGTCTATTTTCTGACAAATTTAAGTTCTCAAATTTATTGTAAATCAAGTATGAAAATACGGATGTTATTAAACCCGAAATCCACAAATAATATTAACACGAATGACAAAACATTAAGACTATAGAAATAATGGTATGTGGCTTGCGTCGAAAATAATTGATTGTACTTAAATAGGTTCTTAAGGGCTAACTTTAATGAAAATAAAAATTTAGCTAAGTAATAAATACTAATTTATTATTTTTAATTTTATACATATTTGCGTGATTGTTTTAGCACAGTGGACTAACTTGTGCGAGATCACGACGTCGCGTTTCTGTAAACATTTTTGCAGTACATGGGGTTCATCAGAGATACAAATTTAGTTACAATGAAATATCAACAAAAATAAAATGTTATGAAACGGAAAATACCTGTATATTCCGTGGTTTTAAAAATGGATGCATTCTACGAAAATGCGAAAATTATTCGACAGTAAAGTTTGTATTTTAGATTCTGAGCGTAACTAGTGCTTTTACAATGATGTTTATTATTTTTTTTTTCTCTGTTAACAAATATACTACCAGAAGGAGTGCTCCGATCTGTATATGAAAACATGGTTTCTTGTAGCAAATTTCATCTAGTTGGTACTTTAAAGAGGTCATTTTTCGATTTTCTCAATAGTTTTTTAATGCGTAAGGAAAAACTACCACGAATTGATGTAGAGACGGCAAATATACGATTTCGTCAAATCGAGATTTTTCATTTCTTCGAAATTTCGAAAATAACGACTCGAAAATCTCGAAATTTACATTGAGTTTATTTCATTTACTAATATATTAAGGTTGATTAGAGTTTTTTTTTTTTTTTTTAATTTTTTTGCAATTTTGCGCTATTTACAGGCATTTTAGTTTTCGAGGTTTCCAAGTCAGCTGAAAGGGGTAATTTTTAAAATCTGCAGTTTCGTTGAACATTCTTACCCGCCGACAGATCTGAAAAAATCGCTTACGATCGATATTAACGAGAACGCGAGATTTTTCAGAGGTACTGTTTCACGGCTAATATATAGACCGTGATAAGGGATGATGGACAACCGCGAGAACAGGGTACGGGATGTTCAATTGTCTCGGGTCGGAAAAAAATTTTGTACCCCGGGTGTGGTATGTATGGGTATACCTCCCCCCACTCGATTGTGCGTTTCAAATGTTTTACGGTTATTTAATTTCCAACGGTTTCCTCCATCCCACCACAACCCCCCGACCCAAAACCACCCCATTCCGGTGGAATCGAAAGCCAACAATAAAAATAATATCGCAATATCGTGTACATGATATACATAATAGGTACATAAGATACCCGACAAGTGGCAACAACCTACCTGAATGGTCGACAGTGGCGGACGTGATTGTGACAGTAAACGGATCCCTGGCGTGTCCGTCGATACACATTGTCCACACTGACCTAATGCACGTGTTTTTCTGCAGCGACTCGCCTCCTTTTACATAATGTCCTCAGAAACCTTCGTTCGGCACCTGCACATAAAAATCACCCGCACGTTGTTACACGCATTGTTTCGTCCGTTTTCGTAACACGTCTTGTGCGAACACACACACGCCAACGGTGCATTCGGTCAGGTATTTATTATCATTATTATTATTATTATTATTATTGGCCACCGTTTACCGTGTTTATACCGGCAGCCCGGTCGTTCCGAATACGATTTACCCGAAATTGCGTCACCGGGCCGCCGACAAAATGACAATTGGAACGAACGCGTTGTAACGTATTTAATTCTATCGAGGTCACCGGGTTTTCGTATAATATATAATATATAATATATAAGTAATAATAATAATAATAATATAAAATAAATATAAATGTGCACACGAGTTTCGAGGCAAAAATATATATATATATATATATCGTAATGATGTAATCCAAGGATACACTTTCACCTGACCGGCAAGTCCGACTGACCCCTACGGGCTCCGGGTACAGGCGGTGGGCAACCAGTCTCATCGTCTGCCCACCGGCCACCGTTTGTTGTGTGGAATATCCAATTATTATATAACTTATATATATATACCTATTATTATTATCATCATCGTCGTCGTCGTCGTCATATCATAATATTACATTATCGGCTATCTCGTATATTATGTTTACTGTGCGGAGAGTGAATTTCCTACTTTTATGAAAGTCGTCACACACGTTCATCGCGTGGGTACGTGTGTACACAGAGAACTCGTCGTCCAGAGGGCTCTCCGGCGCTCGGTTAGAGTTCACGACCGTCACGGAATATGTAATACATTACGCCCCGTGCGATATGTCGTTTTCACGCGAATCGTGACTGACATCCTCCCGCCGGTCGTGAAAAACTCGAAAACTCGCGTACGCGTACGCGTAATATACGCCTAGAGATTACATAGGTAGTGATAAAACGATTTTTAACGTATAATACTGTATAATTATTGTTTTTATTGTGTATATATATGAGATGATGGTGAAATACACACAAACGCGCATCTCATTCTGACGTATATGTGCGCTCGACGGCAGTTTAAAAAAAAAATAATAATAATAATAATAATAATTATTGTTTTGTAAACATTACACATAAATCGAATAAAAAATACGTCGAGCGTACAAACATATTTTATGAACGACGGCGGGGCAAATATTCGTTATATTTCGAAATCAAGAGTTTAAAATATAGGTAGGTATATACTGTTGTGTTCCGCGTGTATTCGTTTGTTCAGTGAAACTGTTCGCATAAAAACGAGAAAAAAAAAATACAATAATAGACACATAATAAACGAAACGGTTATCTTCCAACATAATATATATATATATATATATATATAGGCGTAGCGCAGTCAATACGGTCCAAATGAATTCCAAATAATTATTGTGACTAACAAATCGTTTCGTTCTCGCCTCTTCAAATATTTACACGAACGGCGGTTAGGTCGGACATCGCGATATATTTATGACAAAAATCAAAGAAATCGCGCGAAAAAAAAAAATAATAATACGAAAAGAAATAGAAAAACTTTCTACACACTTTGAAATCATATATACTGTATAGGTGACCAAAATATTTTTAACGAGTACGGATTTCAGAAAATGTATTTTAGCTCTCATTAAGGATCATTTGTAGATTACACATTATATTCTATAATAATATAGGTAATGAACGAATTGTTTTAAAAATCAGTTGTATTTAGGTTATTTAGAACGACTATTTCAAAATATCGTTAAGTAATTCGTATACAATGCAGAAGTTAACATATATGTATAGGTACCATCAGCCCTTAAAATTGTGTACAGACGACACACGCATATATTATTATTATTATTATAGTACGAAAATCAAGAAAACCTATTGGGGACTGTGCGCTATATCATGAGGAAAATCACGTTTTATACTGTACCTTTAAGTAAAGAAAATTAATAAAATATTATTTTTTGTTATATAAATTTCACCGACTACTATACTGTGGTTTTTAAGTAACGGCAATAAATACGACAATATGTTTATAGGCTTTTTTTATTTTTATTATTTCCATACAATAAAATTAATTATTATCGATATTTATGTAATAAATTGTTATCACAGTAATTTATTATTATAAAGAAGTGTCCATAAACAGTAGTGAAAGCCTCTAACCAGTCATGCGTTTATTGAATAATATATACTAATAATTGTCAATTGAATATACGAAATGCACAAAAGTTTTTATTATATATATATATATATGTGGGTATTTTACAAGGTCATGAAAAAATCTCGATTTCAGTAGGTTAATGATATATTTACTAGTTTTTTTGTTGTTGTAGGTAATTGATATTGAATAACATACGATGCTCATTCATAGCCTGCATTACGTATAAAAAAAAAAAAGACGTATGAACTGTAGCCCAGTTGAAAAAAAAATTGTGCGCCATATATAACTACGTTATTTATACCTATATTTCTGAAAATAATACCGCCAAACTAATATTTATCTTATGATGAATAATTTACTTTTCATTTTTACCTTTTTTTCTTTTGTGTATGTTTCTTGGCATAAAATATGTTCAAAGCGTCTTCGAATATCCTATACTGCAGTAGCTATGAATATTATTAAACAGCATGTTATTATCAAGGATGGATTTGGGGTAAGAGTTTGGAAACGAATGGTTATAAATACGTAAATTATAAATGAAAATACAATTTTAAATTTCACTATTACCCACGAAGTTATACGTCGTTATCAATGAGCATTTTTTTTTATTCGAAAATTAGAAAAGTCGATGAGTTTGATCGTTGAGATGTGGACGTACCTATATGTTTCATAACAATATATATTCATTTACTGGAGAATTTGTATGTGTGGAGGGATGGGAGGAGAAGGAATGTGATTATGTCTAAATACTCTATGACTACCTGTAAGATTATCAGAAATTTTCAATAATTAGTAAGTTATTAATTATTGGATGGTGTGTATATATATACATAATGAACTCTGTTGGTAGATTTTCTGGTAATAATTATTATGGATAAAATTATAGTAAAGAGAATTTGAAAAACATTATATATTGTAAAATATTATCTATACATTTATACCAGTTAAAATCGAAGATTATGTTTTTATAAAATACACAGACACCTATTACGTGTCTGACTATACATAATATATTTACAAAATAATGTGACTTATATGAGTGTTTAATATAATTTCGTGTTGTACGTTCAAATGCATTGTGTAACGCTAAAACGAATTAACCACGGATAATTAAAAATGTTAATTTATCATGGCAGAAAAAGAAGTAATGTAGTAGTTGTTAATTACTATATAAAAAAAAATCAGATTAGATCAATATAGGCGGTATAAAGTGAAATGGAGACGTGCGTATATATACCAGAATTATTTGAGCGAATCTTTTAATAAGACGCGTATAAATGTACGACCTTCAAAAAATATAGGTATACATTTCCGGAATAAATTATTACTTATGATTACAAATCATCATTTAATTAATCGTATTTGTTTCCGAATAAAAAGTTCCAATGCAAAATAACAAATTGTCCAGGTGAGCGTTATTAAATTAAAAACCACGTACGGCGCATACTTATTTTTCTCTGTGGATGCCTCCTACTAATCATCGAAACTATCATTAAAAGTCTAAATTAAGGTCCTATATACTTACTTAACAAAACAAAACTTTAAAATAACACACCTGTCTCAATAATTATTGTTATGATTGTATTTTCTTACCGACCACTGTTTTTGTATAACATACTGTGTAATATGTTAGAACTTTTTTTTATATTCCATACACTCGGTAGATGATAATGATCGGATAAAGAATTTGCAAGGTACCGCCGATTCCAAGATCAATGGACGTAGAAAAAAAAATAGTATCTTTCCACGTGAGAAAGTGATTAAAAAAAAAATAAATAAATACATTTTGAACATTTTCGTTCCTAGACGATGCTTTGCTCACGGGTTATCTCAGTACGGGTTATACACCGAGGCAATGGCAACAACGACGGTCCGAGACTATACCCCGGTGGACCGTACGGAATTGACCTCGGCGGTTGCCACGATATTGCAAAAATGAAGCCGGGTCGATAAATCCCACTCATCGTTACATCGCAAATTTAATACACGACCGTTCAAAGTTTAAAAATTAATCTATAAACATTTTTACTACAGTGATTTTAACGTTACGTTTGAAAAAAAAACGGGAATAACGATTGGAATTTTTCCAAATAACAAACCGATTCGCGCAGCATGGTTGTTCGGTGTATTTTCGGTAGACGAAAAACAGTTCGCAATAGTAACACGTCTATGAGTGAAACTCGTTTATCGCTAATATTTTTATACCTGTCGAATTGAAACTTTTCGACGATGATGGATGCGCGGTGTGCGTTGTTGTCGCGTGACGAGATGCTCTGTATACGAGACGTCGGTCGGCCGATTTTGATTGCCGACAAAACGAATTCGATTTTGACAAAAAAAAAAAAAATATATATATTTATATATACACGAAAACACCACAAACGATTCTCGTACGATGTTATCACTTGTTCGCGTCTCGCAGAACTATGAAATCGGACGCGAACGAATATCGCACTCGGCGGATCGGGAGAGTATTACGGAGGTGGACGATACGAAACGGCCGGACGTTGACGTGTGTCCAAAGCGCGGGCAAACATACTTAAGTGCATCGCTAAACGACTCGCGCGGCAGAGACCACAAACGCTTTCCCTTTCTCTGCTGGTCCACGCCGCCGCCGCCACCGCCACTGCCGCCGTGGCGTACGTCTACTGCACGCTGTTGCGCAGAATTCATGACCGCACGGAGGCAGCGGTGGCGGTGGCTCACGTACGCCACGATACGTAACAATTATTTATTATCATTTTTTTTTTATCGTTATCATTTGTGGTGTACGGTTTATATCTGGTAATCGGTATATTATACCCTATACGAGGCTTATTGTATACCGCCGCGAAAACGAACGAAATCCGAAAATTTGATTTTTACTGAAAAAAAAAAAATGTATAATTATATTTTCGTGATATATTACAAAAATCATGACAATGATATTCGCCGTATCGTCCTGCAGCACCTGCAGAATAATTCTCGTAGCAGTAGGTACCTACTACAATATAATCCTGCAGAAAAACGCGCGTGAATACATGCACAATACATGGTTAATGGTGGTAACGGCTACCGAGCCTCAGATAGGTCTCCATTATGCGAGCTTATAGGGTGAAAAGGTTCTATAGCGTATTTGTTTTCAAAACGCATTTTTTTACGTATACAAAGCTTCTAGAAATAAAGGTGCATATTTGTGTCCCGAAATAGAGTCCTTAAATGCATTCTCGTGCTTGTGAATTACACAGTAATAAAATGTTATATCGAAACGATATTTTGAACAAAAAGCTACTGTATGAAAGATCTATTCAATAAAACGAATAATCGTTTAAGACCGCACACATTTGATTCGACAGTAAAATCCGAATACAAACAAAATGTAGATAAAATTGCATTTCGAATATTATACCTGTATAATACCATAAGCGAGTTTATACTTTTTGTTCGTTGCACCTATAAACCGGGCCGGGTCAGTCGCTATTGCTTCGATTTGCTGTGAAACACCACGTCGAGTACATATATATATATATATATATAGTTATACTTATATACTTGTAAGTATATAACCGGTTAAACTAAATGGGTACAACGATAATGCTATTTTCAATAAAACTGTTCAGTATTATTATAATATTCAAAGAGTGCGGTGTATACTGAACGGTGTGCGATTTAGGGAAGATTGTAGAGCATTTTACCCGAGAACGCACTCGAACACAAACAAATTTTCTCGGACAAAAGTTCCACGCGTGGAAGACACCGAATAATTTTTTTCGAATTTCGATCATTTTTATTCCGGTTAATCGCATTTACGGTAATAATACTGCTACTGAATATACATAGAATATAGGTATACGATTGTGTCCACGCGGAGCGCCAAACATTCGACAAATACTCGGTTCGAGCATGGCCCTGAAACCGATAACTCATACGGGTATGAGTTATCGGGTTCGAGCTGGTTACTCACGAACAGAATATTCATTTTCATATTCACCTGAGAAATTCGTTAGAGGATATGAGTGTGTGGTGTGCGCGAAATGGTCGAGTAAGAAACCATATTTATTAGGTGTACGCAAGTATGTACATTTTTAATGACGAATGTTCAATTATTTTTATGCGAAAATCGCTCGGTCGTCAGCCATTCCTGAACCTGGCGACTGCTAACGATAAATGGAATTTTTAAAAGCCCAGTAAATACGTACCATAATAATCGCGATAAGAATTTTTAGAATTATACTTTTTCGGTTTTACATTAAAATATAGGCAAATCAATTTTGACACGGTTACAATTTGAAAATTGTCTACTTCAATTTATTTAATTAAATAGAAAAAACATATATATATACGCATTGTAAAATTTGAGGCCATGGCCCCCTCTGACTCCCGTCCACCCCCTTTAATCAGGGGCTGATAGAATACGCACGATTGTACCTCTCGCCCACGTGCAGGTACAACTGTTACGACCTATACTAAGCGTATATTATATTATATACAAGAAATAAAAATAAAAGTACCAAACGATTGTTACGTGTCCGTTTATAATAACAATAATAACGTAATTTACAATATTATGTAATTTATAATAATTCTGTTGTTGTTGTTGTTTTGTTGTCGTCGCCCGCCGGCGAAAACCGGGTTGTCCCCGCGCGTCGTCGTATATGTCGATTACTGCGTGCAATACAACATTATAAAAACCGGGCTGTCCCGGTCGCCTCTTTCGGGTACACCGTAATAATTGTACGACGGCATTATAAAACCGAGTTATACCGAGTCGTCTGTCGTTCATATATACAACAGGTAGTACGCGCATTATAAAACCCGCGAGTACACCCCGGGCGACCGCCGCCGTGGCGCCACGCCGCGTCGCGCGTGTTTTGCGCCCCGAGCTGTGCCACCGCGCCGACCGTCGCCCCCGGCTCGGCCCCGTAACGACCCGTCACCGTTTCGGCATGCCTTCGTAATTATTACGGATCCCGCGTATTTGTACACGGGATCGCGCCTACCGTATTCCTCCATTACTTGAATGTCCCGGCAAATGTGGGAAATCGCACTTTATCGTCCCGTATTTTCGAGTATACCTATAATTTTCATAGGTACTTACTCGTTTATATAAATGTCAAAATCACCTAGCATTACCTTTATTTCGTTTTCAATAATAAAAATACAACAGGTACGAGGATACATATTTAATTGTGAATTTAAAAGTGTCAAGTATTGCCCGTGTTTTTAGCATTTTACGAGAAAAGTCATTCTAAAACAATTATAATTTCCGAACGAAATGATGAATGTAACACTGCACCCGTCGTCACGATATATGGTGTTTTGTGGTTTCGGAGTTTGGATCAGGGCCGTAGCAAGACCCAATAGCGCCCCTGGCAATGAACAGAATTTGCGCCCCCTCCTCAATCATTGTCATTCCTATGAAATATTATTTGTGGTAAAGTAATAAGAAAAACAAGGGTTTTTCACAAATTTGTCGATTGAACTGTCCAAATAATTACCAACCCAAAATGTTTTTTCTTAGCGAGACAGTACCCCCTCCCCGCCCCCTCTTGCTGACCTTATAATCACCCAATTTGTTTTTTTATTACCTTAAAAAAATATCATTAAAAAAAAACATCTTTAACATAA